>JAQIXN010000278.1:0-48081 GCA_034698145.1 Proisotoma minuta
CTGGGCGGATGGGGGCACGAGGCAATGTCGGCGGAGGACTTGTTTCTTTCCCATCAACTCCAATCTGCAAAACATAATTACACAATTATTAAAACGGGATCGAGTAAAAACAGTCATTGGTATGAAATGGTAGCCTTATAAGTTATAGCTGTGTGTTCTAAGGAATTGAGGTGACCCTTTCTTGTCTAAATCAATCAATCACACCCAGACGATAATCACATGCAACTTCAGGCACAGTTCATCTCATCATGTAATAATCAATATATTGAAATGGACGTGATCAATAATCAGTCAATTATTGGGGTTCAGTGACTACCAGTAACTGGTTATCCCATCTCTGCCCACCCGTTAACCATCTCACAAATTTAAGTATTTCTTCAGCATCCAAATCTCATTCATCTTCAAGATTATTATTAGCCGATAATTGGGCAGATGAAGCAAAAGATGATAAACTTTGTATATAAGTTGAACATTTTTCATGAAAAAGTTGGCCTTGTTCACAGTTCCTTATTAACTAATTCTGGCGTGCGCATGTCATCATTAGCATGGAAAATATAAATGATTGATTGTTATTTTTCCTAAATGCAAAACGTTGACGGAGATTTTTTTTGCAAACTTTTTGCACGAATGAAGAAGAATCCAAAGTCAAAGTCAATAACAAACTGAGGTCAGCAAAAACTGCATCCGAAATTCATTAAAGTCGTGTCAATATTTGCTAAGAAAATATTGGCCACCCCGTGGGCCATGTGTTTGTTATTACATGTTATTAAAAAGGAATGATTGATGAGCATCCTTAAGCTAGGTTGACTAGGTCGCATTTGACATGACTTACACTTGGTTCCCTATTAATCACAACAAATATCACGCTGTACATGCGTCAAATTGCAAATTGCTCCGGATACGGATGCAAATAATTGACATTGAGACTCATTTGTCTAAGGAAGTATACATTTAAAAGATAATTTTTAAATTAAATTAAATTTTTCCATGAATGCGCTCTGACAAATTTTTCGAGAGAGAAAATTAGAAATAAAAAAATAGAAATCCATGTGAAAAAATGACGATACGAAATCTGCAAATGTAATAAATTGTACTCGTAATATATGGGAGGAAATGGAAATGACGTAAATCGGAGAGCAGTAAATAATCTAATACACTTTCACAAAAATTATTACATTTCACATTTGCATGCATGCGAGCAAACTTTTTCAAATATAATTCTCTGCTAGGGAAAAAGGTGACATGTTTCCGAGTGGTACCCAAAACCGGACACATTTGTTGCAATTAGTCACATGAATCAGACTCTCTCTAAATCGTAATAAAAATACAGAGATAATACATTACAATAATAATAATAAAAAATGATATGATTGCAAATCCTTTCATAACCCCAGATAAAAATTTCCTTGTCCATATTTATACATACATAATAATAATTTAATCTAACGGCAACAATTAATGAAGGGAACTAATAAAGAATAAAATATTTGCATGCAATAATATTTCTAGAAGTAAATGTGCCTAATTGGTAATTAAACAAAACAAGTAGCAATTGTTCACTCACGATTTTCATTAAAGTTTGTGAACAAGGAAAAGGCTGACAATTTCTGGACAACAGAAATTAGTTGTTAGTGTTCAGAAATTTAGAAAAAGGCAATTAAATCTAGATCATTCAAATTCATTTCCTTCTCCTAAACCAATAAAGGAAAATTAAAAATGGCACGACATTTACATTAAGCTAGGAAAGGGCTTCCTTAATTGCTCTAATAATGGATTATGAACTGCCATTTGATTTCATTTGTCTTGTTATTATTTGCTACTACTGGGTTTGAATTTATTGCAAAAATAACAAATTGCTCTATTTCTGCTCAATCTTCTTTTCGTGATATAAAACGCCATTTAAGACAAAAGGAAGAATGAAAAGGGCCATCACAATAATTTACTCTAGTTTCCCAACAACTGCCCAATCAATTTCTTTAAAGAGCAGGTCAAACACGGAAAAACAATTTTCACAAATTTACATTTTCAAAAGCCAACAAAGATGAAAGAAATCACGATTTGTTGGAAATATTAATAATCATCAGCGTCGTGAGATTTGAACCAATAACTGAATCAGATTAAAAATGGCTAAAAAATATTTTGCATTTTGCATGAAAATAGTTTCTAATAAAAATAACTAAACTTAAATTGTGCATAAAAAAATAACTCATAAACATGCATGCATTAATTACCTGTTGATTAAACTGCCTGAGATGAGGTTTCTTAGGAGGCCTTTCCGGAGGCGTAGGAGAAGGTTGTCCAATTTCCATTGTTGAGGATGTTGCATTGTTGAAGACCTGAGAGCCACCTTGCTTTACTCCATTCCAACTCTTGGGATCCTCTCTCATTTCGATGGGGACGCCACCATTGTTGTACTTTGTTGCCATAAAGCCAAGTCTGAAACAACAATGAGAACTTCATGAACTTGAGCCTGCTTGCATATATGTATACTATTGTGATTCAACTGATGTGAGAATAAATTTGCAAACAGGGATTGTTGTGACTTGCAAACAATTTGCTGGTTCACAATTACAATTAATATGTAGACAATTGGGCCCGTTATACTAAATATATTCTATAACGAGAAACAAATTATTAAATGTAAGAGCAAAAGAAGCCGACACAATAATCAATTGTTGTGTTGTGTATATGGGAATAAATTTTTTGAATAAACTGTTTTGCTTCGTGACAAGAATCAGTCTTTTTCTCATAGTCTGTGATAACGAACTGCAAATTTTCTGTTCTGTTAATTCAATCACTTATTAGATTTGAATTCTTTTCTTTGCCAAGAATTCCAGTTATTTTAAACTTTGCAAGTCATCAAAACTAACTCCAGATTACATAATGTCAATAAGATATTAAACAATTATGTGCCAAAATAACGGACTGTTTTGTATCTAAAATTAATTATATATAAACTAACTGCGTCACAAAAATAGTTTTGAAAACAAAATGTTTATGATTTCTCTGATTATGGTTTGTCTTGCTGACTTTTGATAATTGTCTTTCAAGTGACTGGCTAAATAAATAAATATTAAAATGCGTTGTAGCTATACAAGAATTATTCATTGCTATATAAACATTGTCGTCGTATATTATTTTATGCTACAATGTTTTTGCTTTAGAATATTATATGGGGTCAGGGTCAGCGTTTAATTTATTGACGTGGCAATTACAGTGTCCAGCGACCAATTAGACGTGTCCTGCCCATGTCAATATTTGGCTGTTTTTCTTTGGTTTCTGTTTCTCATTACGTCTCATCTAATTTGTTAGGAAGAAAGAAGCCATAAAACATAAGCAAGAGTAGCAATTAATGTCTTGTGCAGATTAGTACAACGACCTGCATGTGCATGAAGTTGCCATTGTATAATGCATTGCTTATTCTTTCAACCAACATTTTAGCACATACGTGTCACAGACAGAGAGAAAAACGTTTTAGGTGAACCCAGTCTAATTAATCGCACTTGACTTTTGGCTTTGAGTAATGGCAAATATGACAAAGACAAGGACAACTGACCTTCCCTCTCATAAATAAATAAAAGGAATGCTGAGGAGCGTGTTAAATAGGAAGCATTCGTCATCCACAATCTTTAAAGCCTCGCCCTGTTTGCAAACCCTCACAACTTGCATAATACAATAAAATATGTGCATACAACCTAATCTACTTTAAAAGGGGTTAAACTATTTAAATTACTTAGTTGTCAATACTAATATTGTTTTCTAATCACAATATGTAAACCATATTATTATATAGATCTTGATTATTTACTTACCTTTCACCGATAAACTCTTCCCTCTCCGCTTTATCCATCTACAAATTATCAATTATCAAAAATTAGCAATTTGAACACATATTCAGTTTTCAAATAGTCCATACCTGATCCATTTTTCCTTTGCTAATCCCTGATCCGTTTTGACTAGAAGAGGAAGAGGAATTGCATTCGTTTTTTCCAGCGTGTCTTTCGTAGTAGGAGAGAAGAGCTTTTTTCTGGATCGCCTTCAACGTCATGTCCGCTACTTTGTGCTTCTTCTCAGGGTCCAAATAGGAATATGAGATTTGTGGGAAGTTATCCTTTATTTCTCCAGAACAAGAGGAAGAACAAGAATTTTCTCCGCTCCAAATATTCTTGTAGCCCTCTATTGTGGGGGTTGTTTGGGTTGTGCTGGCAGTGTTGTTGCTGACTGATGATGATGAGGATGAGGACTCTGAAGATGCAATTGATGATTCTATTGATTTAGCAGCTTTAAGACTTTGAATGACGGATGTCGTCAATGGCAGGATTTCACTTTGACTTATTTTTGGTTGGCTTTGACTCTTTTCCCTTGCAATTTTACTATTCAGCAATGGCATGGAAGTTGAAATGACTGAAGATATTGGCGATTTGTTGTCGCTATTCGTTGTTGTCGTTGTTTCGTTGCTTTGCGCCAAAGATGATGATGAAATTTGGTTCGATTTTGAGGGCAGACTACTTGTATTGTTGTTACCAGTATTGGACGAGGGTAAATTGGATGAAGATTGTTGTTGTTGTTTCTTTTGTTGCTTCTCTAATTCCCAAATCCTTTCTGCTACTGATGGAGGCTTGGAGGTGTCAATGATTGGGGATGAGGAAGGAGGTTGACTTGGAGGAATTGATGGGGGACATGTCATAGGGGGTGGGGTTGAAGGGGATGAATCCTTACTACTACCAACTCTCTCCTGCATTTTGTCCAAGGGTAGAGTGCTTGGTCTTGTGTAGGTGCTTAGTGGAAACTTTTTCAGATTAATTTCCCTAGAAGACATGTCACTGGTAGGAGGGGACCAGGATTTAGCCGGCGAGTTTTTGTTTTGTTTGTTCACCGTTTCGGGGTGAAGCTTTTGTGGCACTGAAACTTTTGCAGAATGTGCAACATTTCCATTATCCCAATTATTTCTTAGGATGCCAGGATTAGAGGCTAAACTTATGTCACTTGCAGAGCCATAACATTTGAGTGTTTCTGTTCCTGAGCTATTACTTGAACTATTGGTTACCACTGTGGTCACACTATCCCTCCCACTGACTGCATTGTTCAGAACCCCAAATAGAGGATCATTTGGATCAAGATTGTCTTGAGACCAGTTGCTATTACTATTACTATTATTATTGTTGTTGTTTGTATATTGTTGATTAAGTTCTCCACTTTCTCTCCGTAAAAGGTCGAGGAAGGGAGTACTGGTATTGGAGACGTAGGATGAAGAAGAACACTCGGATGAGATATACGAATGATATCCCTCAGACTGGGCATATTGTTGGGACAGCATCTCTTCATACTTTTTAGAATACATTTCCACATCTTCTTGGGTAAGGGGCTTGACATGCTCCCTTTCAGGAGGGGATGGGATATTGTACTCTTTTTCTGGGGAGCTGTGATAAATATCCCGATATCCCAATGGGGGCTGAAGGTATCCTTTGGGTAAATTAGCTAAGTTAGCCCTCTTTTTGTTTTCACTAACCACGCCACCAATTTCGGATTTCTCGAGCACAGTCTTGAGTTGTTGGGTGTACGACGCCTGATTCATCTTTTTCATGTAGGGTCGGATGTAGGAAGGGACTTTCTCCTTTGGGTAATCTGTCTGTTCCGTCCAAGATTTGCTTCGGGCACTCCCATTTACCCCTCCTGAGGAAGAAGGAATCATTGTTTTGGGAGTTTCTCCTGCAGGATTAACTTCTGCGGCAGACCCAGCAGGGATTGGCCACGAGGGATACTTGTCATGTCCAGGTCCATATCGAATATTTTTAATAGTAGAAGAGTCTCTTGTGGGAGGTGCAGCGTTGGAATCTTTCAGCCAAGAAGATCCTCCATTTGTCAGAGAACTCTTTGACATGTTGGCCTCAGCCCCAACAACAACTTCTTTGTCACTACTACTAACGTCACTAACAATTGTATTACACTCTGAAGAGTTTATTGAAGAGCAGTGTGATCTTCTCCCACTACCACTGGGGGATGGGGGCTCTAATGTAGAAGATGAGGAATTGCTGTTTATGCTACTCGTACTAAGTTTCCTGTTTATTGTTGTGTTTCCGTATATCCCCTTCGTAGAACAATTTCCATTTAACGGAGGGGTTGGCAGACATTCTAAAATTTTTACATTTTCTGAAGATCTGCTTTTATAGTTTTGTAGCTGGTAATTGGCGTAAATATTTTGATTTGGATTACTAAGCCCTCGACGAACTCTCCCTAAGGAATTTATTGGGGTATATAACGGAGGCTCTCTATAAATTGGATGGGGCTGTTGCTGTTGTTGGGAGTGGTTTTGAGTTGGAGCAAGAGAACTCGAATGAATTTGCAATTTTCCAAGAGAACTTCCAAGATTTGGGGTTGATCTTGCTGGTGAAAGTGGGGCTGGGATTGGCGTTGGACCATTTTTTAGGTTAATTGAAGAGCTCGAATTTTGATAATGACTTGGAGGGGGAGTTGCGTAACCATTTGTTGCTTTGAGATTTCTAGGAAGAGTGGAATAGACGGTGGGGGGATATGGGGATTTCTGACAAGAGCGTGGGGTCACAGAGTTTGAGTATGGGGAAGCATAAATGGCTTGAGAAGAAGACTTATTTCCTGAAGATTGCTGTTTGTCAAGAGTCCAAATGGATAACCTGTAACAAATAAAACAAAACATGGATAAGTCTCATGAAAAATTACAGTTGATATTAATAGGTAAATGGGGGGCCTTTGGGTACAAACAAACCGGCAACAAAGTTTTCATCTGCATTTTTTTTACCTTTGCACGAGTTACCCACCATCTTCCCCAAAAAACGAATGTGTATGTAGCTCGTGCTAATCACAATTTTCTACTCTCACATATTTATAAGACGCTATGAAACTAACACACAAACTTGACACTACTTGCACTAATTTCTTAAATTAGAAATTTCCAGGACTGAACTTGTATGTGACTGTGAAGCAAAATATAAATTCCAATGAAATGGGAAGGTCAAGTGAAGGAAGCCTTAAGACTTATTATCTCATGTACGTGGATCCTTCAACTAAAGCTTCCATCCTTTGGGAGCATATAAGCTCAAGTGCAACTGTCAAAAGCCTACGCCGTAAGAAGATGCAGCCCAGCAGTCCATTCCTTACAAATAATAATGCAGGAGTGGTTGAAGCTTAATCCTTAAACACCTTTAGGCATAAAGAAGGCAACCAAACCACGGCCACGGGTAGCCTAGCCCAGGTACCATTATAAAAAGCTACCCATGATATCCTGGTCAGGTATCCTTCGGATGATGATATACATACATTTATTGTAAAAAAAAGAAGTTAGTTAGTCATCATCCCATTGTCCAAGTCGAGATACCCAACTTTTACATCACCTATCTCAACCTAACCAACTTCCACAACACAATTTAACATGTATTCAACCAAATCAATAACTTTGATTTCGTATTTTGAAAGCATACGTACATTAAGAAGCCAGCCAATGGATGTCAGAGCTTTGTAAGCAAGCAGATTTGTATTCCGGTAGCTGACAATAATTGAGTTTTACGACACTAAAAACTGAAGCAAATTGGGAGCAAATATAATATTCTATGAACTAGAACTAGATAGAGGAGGATGACAAGGCTTAAAATTATTTGTGTATCTCTCTAGCTAAATAAAAATAAATTCATCATCATCATAAAGGAATAGAAGAATATCAAAGTACAAGATGTGGAATAAATTTAAAACACTTTTAGCCTCAAGCCCTTATTCTTTTCCAGCCACATTTTTTAACTCTTAACTTTTATTACTTTACTACATTTAACTCTCTTAACCCAAAAAGTCTGCTACCTTTTCATTTGAACCTTAAAAATAAAACACTTAGTTAATAGCTGCGTAAGTAAAACATGTATAAATGCAAGAGAATACGAAGCAGCAAGGTTTAACGGATTATAAACGTTTGTTGTTGTACAAATATCTAATATCTTCTTCACTAAAAAATGCCAAGAGGTGAAAATCGATATTAGAGTTTATAATACCTATCTATATAGTCACTAAATATTTTACAATATCTCATTTTATAAATAAATTGCAAGTGGAAGAAACCCAAAACTTTTTGACTTTTCCTCATGACTTTACCTGCGAGTTGTGACCTTTTATGCAAGTAGTCAAGTGATGAGTCAATGAGTCAACTGGCCTGTGGCCTGTGGACATGTCTTTATTTAATTTAACCTTTTTATTGACTGTATAAAATGTGACAAATTTCTTTCCCTTCCCTTGCCCCTCCATATTTGATTTATGAATGAATAAGCAAGTTCTTCTTCCAGTAGCCGACCATGAAAATGACCCCTGACTAAGAACGTCAACCAGTCTACCTCAACAATGCAACGTATTGCAATGTAATCACGCCAAAGCAAAGCTACCAATGGACAAAGAGGGAACAATGAGTAAAAGTAAATGTTGGATGAAAATAGTCTACTTCTGTTTGTTAGCGACAAAAGAGGTCCTTGGCCTATCCATTTAAAATTTAATCCTAATCCTACAAAGTTGCTTGACCTTGTACTACATATATACGTTTAGAAAAAAAACTTTTTTCGCAGAACCCAGTAGTATAATATAACTAACCCTCCAAATAGAAATCAAACCATTACATCAAACAATGAATCAATGGCATGCATTCATTTAAAAGTTATTTAGCTCCATGCATAACCATTGTTGTAATAGACGCTATGTACGTAGTACAAAGAAAAAAAATAATATCTAAAAGAATTTCCAACCACAAGCAATTACCACTTTTAAAAACTAATTTTAGCCTTTTACTTCCCAATAATTCAACCCAGTCTAATTGCCTGTTGAAAAAAAAAGTTTTGAAACAAAAACAATTTAAGTCAGTCATTTTAATTCATTTTTCTTTGATCTTTCCCCTCAAAGACGGAAAGCTTTAAAAAGCGAGGGCCTTAGGGAGGCCTTAAGTTAATCCGTAAAAGTGTTTACCTCCATCCGTGCCTTGTCTCCTCCTTTCCTAAAAACTTTTTCTTACACAAAACACCCACGAAGCCAATCCAAAATCACGCACACAAACAACAAATTATTTAATCAAACACCGTTCCTGGGAATTATGAATTCAATGGCTTTGACTTTTCGTTTGCCATTTTTTGTATGCAAAACTCTCTTTTACCTTTAGTTTTAGCCAAAGGAAGCCAAGGAAGGAAGAATGAAGAATGAAAACTGCGTCAATTGATCTCAAAATATAAATTGAGCAAAAAATGTTTTGTCATTGATGAAGCTCCGCGTCCTACTAAACCAGAGTGAGGTAAATTAAGGTAGCCAAATTATTGTTTTAAATTCCAAAACAAAGAGTTTACTGACTTTGACTTATTCATTATCAACCAGTTCCATTGTTCCTTCCTCATATATTTTCATTATTCTGAGCTTCTTACCCACAAATGTAGCAAATGAAATCAAATAATTAATAAGAAAAAAGATGCATTCTTATAATAAACCTAGTGAGTCACTAAACGTTTTGACAATGGAATAAAACAGCGTTTAAAATTAGATTTACCTCTAATTGGGAGTAACAGTTCTTCAGTTGAGCCCTGTACACTGTTTTTTCTGCAAGTTTTATATTTAACGGGTTGTTGGCTACTGGGACAATGAAACAATTCATAAACTGCATGAGCTTTTAATTTAATTGCCAATTTAATAAAAAAAAGAATGGGATCAACTCGTGATGGGTTTATTTATGTAGGTCTGAAATTGTTTTGCAGAAATCAATCCTCTCTTTGTTTATTTAAATATCTTTGACTTGTAACATAATCTTCAACGTTGTAATTTGAACGGATGATACATTTTAATAGGAAAATCATCATGGTCACACGTAGACTAAATAAACTGCGTCGATTCATCAAAAATATGTAGGCTTGCAAATTTAGTTGCTTTGCTCATTATGCAGCTTCACGTTCAAAACTCAAGTTCCTTCTCCTATTTTTCTAATTCATTATGCATTCTCATGAAGACAAGTCGAGTTCAGATTGGCACAACAAAGGAGCTATTAGTATAGACATACATAAATGGTACGCAAAAATAGAAAAAAAAATAGTGGAATTTCTGGAATGCGGACTACTTATGTAAGTTGGGAATACCAATAATAACCCTTTTTAAGAGAACATGAGGATCAGTTATCAGGAATGTCGGAATGACTACTTACTACTGGATTTTTTTTTGATTTTCTATTGTAATGATGACTGAACAAAGTGCCACAAAGCAAAGGTAAAATGAAGCCACTACTGTTTCCACAACATTCTAAAAACATCACGTTTCCAAAGTTTAACCTTCCCTGAGGCAGTCCTCAAGGAATCTTGCCTTTTAAAACTTTGAAGAAGAAGAATAAGAAGGTGATAACAAGTGGGAAAAAATTATCTTCTCAGTGTAATGTACCAATGTATGTAATGTAATACGCATTTATTGTTAGAGAATCTCTCCTCTAAGTGCTTTCTTGGATAACAATGATCAACCAACCAACTGCCTTTCAGAAGAAAAACGAATCAAGGTGTAATTTAATCAACATTTTTTATCCTTCAGAAATTTACTTTCCCAATTTTTCACTAATTAAACTCCTGGATAAAATTCCCTTTATGCATGAATGCACGCATAATATGTATTACATACAAACATACACTTACATAGCCAACAATAAGAAGATGGATACTTACTTTCAGTGTCCCTATTATGTAATGCGATGTGATGAGCTTTGAATATTAAATTTCCTTGGAAAATACTTGACTGCCACCAACAGAGAAAGAGCAATTTTGTAGCTCAAACTTCACAAGCAACTGACCACCACAAAGATATTTCCAATATTATAATCTCACGCACCAACTAAACTATCCGTTCGTTGTGTGGCTTCTGTTGCTCAAAAATATTCAGCCGGCGTTTCCTTTGTCCCTAACTTACATATCATGTTTCTTTTTAATAAAGTGTTCAAACACTTCACTTTTATGTTCGGCAAATTTTGAACACGTTTTCATAAACTATACTGCCCACAAATGCATTCTACGAATGATCAACCGAGACTGGGAATACTTTTGTAAAAGTAGCTTCTTGATAAAGCTCCAGTTCCCAACTGCCACTAACTACTTACTGACTACCGGTTATTTTATACAATGTTTTTTTTATTTAAAAAGACTTATCTCTCATCTAATCTATCTGCTCCCTTTAAATGGACAGACAGAGAAGGAATTCAAATTTTATATATACATTTCAACCAAGGAACGGAAACCGCACTTGAGAGACAATGGATACAACGCAAAGTCACTTTATTATAGATCCTCCCTCCCCTCCTCATTTCCTTTTAAAATGTGCAAAAAATTGCAGCATTTTTCACACACCCTTATTCTCCAGTGATTGCACTTTCCCATCACCTCCTATTAAACTAGAACAAACAATGCTCGTTCTGAGGAAAGTAATTAATAACAAATATCATAACAATCCTTCGTTCTATGTATGTTTGTACCCTCGGCGAGTTGCATTACAATAATGCCACGCTCCAAAAGTGCTCCGTAATTGCAAAGCGTATTATTTTAAGATTATTCGCTTTGTATCATCCCTCATTATCTTCCACTTACTTTCATCATCTGCTCCTACATCCAAAGGCTGGTTTGTATATAGACACCTGCCCTTTCTCAAACTAAAGTTAATGAGTCAGTTGGCTCAAGACATCACGGGGGATTTGGCAGATGGCTGGCCGAAAACCAGAAAATTGCAGGAACAAGTAAAAGCAAGCTGGTTGAGGGATAAGATATATTGAGATGAGGGCACATTCCAAAA
Source organism: Proisotoma minuta (assembly GCA_034698145.1). NCBI lineage: Eukaryota > Metazoa > Arthropoda > Collembola > Entomobryomorpha > Isotomidae > Proisotoma > Proisotoma minuta. Next base: position 11,800 of record JAQIXN010000278.1, read on the forward strand.
TTACTTGCCATGTAAGTATAAATTAGTATAATCATGAGGCATGCTGCCGGAAGACAAATTAAATTTGTGTCTCAAGTCTCAGTTCTAATCTCCAACACCACTTAATATTATCACCCTCCTTTATTACCATTCAATTACAACAATTCCACCGAATTTAAATAAAAGCATACGTCCGGGGATCTTTGATTTATTGGCATGTATCATTGAATAAAGTGCCGTTCAATTTAAATAGTTAAGACTGATAAGGGAAAACATGTAAATAATGTCTTTGTTAAAATCTGGGGAACTTTAAAGCAAACTTTTATAATAATTCCTGTTTACAAACATTAATATTCACGTTTAAAAAATAATAAGAAAATAACAAGATTGTTTGTATATTGCGATGGCTTAAGGCTCGTCGTTTAGTTGATCATTTGCTTTCTTCCATGAAAAACTAGATGAGGAGGGATGTGCTGCAATGCAATGTAACCCATTAGAAATGCATTACATCAGCAAACAAACCACTTGAGTAAAAACCACTAAAAAATAATGTAATTTAAGCCAAAATATGTAGGAATTGTTAACCTTTCTCTGTCTGCATAGAATGCAGACCAAAGTGTACTTGGAACTTCCAAGTTGGAAGTAGTAGGGAAATAAGCTTTTTGCTCCATTTTTTTCCACTGCAGAAACTGTGACTGAGAAGCGTGAATGAATAATGTAAGCAAAATGAGATGTGAATGTGAAGGTATGCAAAGTATTTGAGAATGGAAGAAATATTTATTAGTATCCTTAGGCAATCGAATCAAGGAATGTGTAAGAGAGAAAAATATTTAATCCCTCTTCCAAGGACCATACCTAAAACTTTTCTCTCTCCCTTATTTTCTCTCCATGAACTTGTGGCAAAGAAAAACTTTTGTAAAAAAGTAACTTTTTGACCTCATAAATGGATAAGTTGTAGACAGATAAGCCAAAATAAAACTTGCAATCATTTGTCTCTTTAATTTAAATTTAGACAGCTTTGACTGAAGTTTCAATTTTCATTCCAATCCAATATTTATTTAAACATTGAGAATGTCTTGTTTTCAACTTCAATTTACTTTGGAGGAGATATTATATAGTGAATGAATAACATTCCAAATCAAAGTCCATCCAGGAGTTAGAGCCAACGCTAACGAGCAAAACAGACAGAGTGACACGATACGTAAAATAAAGTCATTCTTCGAGCAGAAGAAGATGAGATTGGAATATGACGTGTGGCTAATAGGCGTCCATACAGTTCCTTTAAATATTAAAACGCCATTGTTTGTTAGCATCCCTTCCTTGTCTGATTGTAGTGAGATGGAGGAAGAACAAAAGAATTATAAATAGCTCCATAAGTACACTTGGATGGATGGGTAAAAGTGATTCGGTCTGGTCAGATTCAAGATTAGAAATGCATGTCAGAGTTCATTAAGAAATTCATTACGCAAAAAGAAACAATAAAATCAAGTCAAAACTTGCAAAGTTTGCAAGTCTCCAGCAGAAGATATATATGTGAAATTTATGAAGGAATTTGAGAGCATCAATTACCAAAGTCAAATTCCTCAACGGCGTCTTAATGAAATTGGTTAAAAGCTCACTGATGGGACTGGGAGCAATTAATTAGGTATTTAAACTAAATTCCTTTCCTAAAAGTTTAAGAGATAAGTCAGCCTCCGTTACTTGTCCTCCGTTCACCCAATTCCAATGACTTTAATAAGGAAAAATTGAGTTTCATCGGAGAGACTAAAGAGAGACAGGTGACAGAACAATAAATACTGAAACAAATTCACGAGTGTTAGTTAATGTTATTGTCGTTACTTTGCGCTTTTAGCCGGTTAGTTTAGAAAAAGCTTTGGTGATAAAGTATAAATGACGCCAAGAATTACAACAGATTACATGCTCCATCGTAATGCTCGAGTGGAAAACCAGAAAATATAAAACCAGTCTCCATCCATGCATAATGGCCTTCGGGGATTAAATAGGAATTCTCACTTATCCCATTTGCATTTGTGAAACAAAGTTAAAAAGTGCAAAAAGTAACAGGACTCGGAAAAAGAAACAACCTCCTAATAATTTGTTTGTTGGTTTACAAAATAAAAACCCAGAAAGTAGGAAGAATCGTAATTAAAATGCATAGAAAACAAATCAAAAAGCTTTTAATTAATGTAATTACCCTCCTGCTGCTCTCATACACAACCCACACAAATGCAAACAAACAGAGAGACAATTTAAACATGCATGCATAATACATTTATTGGTCTCAAACTCTCAATACTTTATGGGATGTGTCATGAATGAGCTAATAATAAAAAAGAGTTGCCAATCCTAAGTTAATTTAATTCTTTCTTCTCAGGTGACAAGAGAGGAGTGCAGCTTTTATTTTAATTTAATCAGCGTAAAATCTCTTCCGCATAACAACAATGTGAGCTAAACGTCCAACAATAACACATTTTCAAATCCAATAATCAAATACGGAATTATCCAACTCAATCATAAGAAGCTCACAAATGTATAAATAATCACGCCTAAATATTTGCATATAATATAGTACTTATAATTTATAACTCTTTCAAGATTAAGAATTGCGGACAATAGGGATTTGGTGCATTTTTAATCCCCAAATTTGAACTTTTATCAAATTCCTTGGATTAGAATAACTGGAAATTTTTTACAACAAAAGCCATGGTGTGCTATGATTTTAATGCTATGTGCTTCTTTTAAAGATTCATTCATTATTCATTGAATAGGTTAGCCAGCCTTTGCCTTGTTAAATTATTACTTGCAGTCAGCATAGTTATTGTAAAAAGTTAAATACCGTAATTTTATTTGACTACTGACGACTTGCAAACCTTTTCATCATGTTTTTCGTCAATTGTTGCATTGGTAAGGAACTTTTCTCTTGTAAAAAATATGCATGTTTATGCTCCTATGACTTTGACTTTGCTACGTTTGCATGCTTTGTGATGGGAACTTTACTTTTCCATTTGACGCTCTGCCATATAGCTCGAGGACAGAGTTGGACTAACTAACTGTCTACCTCAACTTTGTCCGATGTGTGTGCCAAGCCTTAAATCTTCAAATTTGAATTATGGACATCCGTTATTCCTCAATAAATGCAAATTAGCAGGATAGCAAACTGCAAGTGCCATTAGCAGACCTGCTTTGAGCACAAATAATAATTTCATCCTCCTCTTTTACTCATCAAACTCAAACTAGATTCAAAGTATATCACGAACATTCCCAGAAATATTACAAAACAATGTTGAACTCATTCGTCATCAAGGAAATCACGGTTTTGTCTAAGCCCACTCACTAATCATTAATTACAATCTTATCTTTTAATGTCTTGTTTGATTTGCCTCTCGTATTTCCTCCGTGATAATAAACATTCATTTTGGAAGATTGGAATTTGTATAATAACTTGATCTTGCACGAGAAAAATATGAAGTGAATAAACTTGTTCCACGAAAATCCTTTAAGCAATTTTAATTTGACGTTTATTTACTTTTTGAGAAAAAACGTTCCAAGGATGAAGAGGCGTTTAATCCGTTAAAAGAAAATTGTGAATTTTGTGCAATTTTTACAAAGTTATGTAAACAGTTCTGATCATGCAAGTTATATAGTTTGAGATTTTAGATTTGACGGAGTTGTAATAATTTTTGTGGGATGAATGGGGCATTTAATGAGTTCATTCATTTTCCTTCCTTCGTGTCGGCCGTCTTTATCTCCGCATTGTTCGGAGCTGATTAAGTTAAAAATTCCTTCCCATTTATTTATTTAGTCAAGTCAGCTCAAAAAATCTTAACTCTGTAACTACAACTAACTAAATTACAGACCAAAGGATATTTACTAAATCCTCTTTCACACTTACTTATTCCGGCTTAACATTTCTCAAATTATTGCCATGCAATTCGGCCAATTACCTTTCCTTTGCTTATGTAAATGTCAATGTCAGTGTCAAGGAATTTAAGGATCGGCTTTTGTCTTATACTCATCTTGCCGAAAATCCCACGGGAATTAAATACACGTTATAATTTAAGGAAATATCTACTTCCTCAACATCTTCGAGCTCTCTTTGAGACCAAATCATGTACATAGATACTTATATCCCACCGCCTGCAGTCTTAGTAATTAGTAATTAGCTTGCTCATCCCCTAATAAAAATGTAGCAAAATCAAGAGAAAAAACATTATAATACCATTTTTGGAGACTAAAAATCCTTAAAACTAAACCTTATTCATGTCATTTACTAAAACTGCTGCATCCTGGATGTTTGTTGTTGGTCTTAATGATTTTTAGTGACCCTCTAAAAGAGCTAAAGGAGTAAAGGCATTTTCCCTTATTCTCGCCGTCCTTTTAACAAATACACATTTGTAGTAATAATGAAATGATGAGACGAAGAGAGGAGCAAACTGTTGACTTTCAATATAAAGTTATTTGTGAGTGATGAGATATGAAACAAACTAATTTTGCTTCTGGCTAAACAATGTTTCATTCAACGATAAATAAAAATATGTGAGTTAATGAGTTTTCACATTCATGACATAACATATTTAATAATGTAAAAAGTGCAAGATCTCTCTCATACCACACGCCACCAGCCAAAAACTTTTTTGCTAATCTATAAACTCCCAAGAAAAAGGGTTAACAGGCTGAGGCTGCAAACATTTTAAATTGCTAAAAGAGATATGAATAAAAATTTATAACCAGGGCAAATTTTGAATGATTTGATGGTTTACTTACAAAATACACGCCCCTTTTAATTGCTAGAGAACCGAAGTGAATTTGTAACAATAACCGAAAAGATTAAGAGTGGGATTAAGCATTCCTTGTATTACATTACATTATTATTAATACCATTTAAAGTTTTAATTTATCCCTAGTGCAACAATCTAGATAAGAATATATAGTTCATCATAATCTAAGTTGGTACAAGTAACACAATTTTGAAGCGTGAATACCAAATAGTGTATACTAAGAAAGAACAACTCTTTGACCACCACGAAAGAACCAATATAAACGTGTCACGGTCATGCTTTAATATGAGCAATCTCTTTAAAAAATAACAGGACCAGACTACATAGACGCATTCTTCATATATGTACACACACATCACATAACAACACGGCAAACATTATAAAAGTGAGTCAGAATTTTGAATTGGATTCCTTACATTAATTTTAAAGTAAATCTTTTGTGTGTGGGATTCAAAGCCTGCTAACCTAAAATATGACAGTAGTTCATGAATGGTGTGAATGTGGGTTCACTCAAATTACAGAAAAACAGACAGTTTCAAAGCTTAAAATTGTTGGTTCACCTTCTCATCCAATTTCACCCGTGTCATATGTCAAGATATCATTCAAATTACTTTCCTTTCTTAATTTAACTGCATGTTGAGTATGATGCAGTAGCCTCGTATAACCATTTCAAGAGAAAAACCAATTACTTAAATTGAGATAGGGAATGTGGAGCATATTGTGCACAGAATGGGAAGTCTATTATTATTATTGAATGTCGCCTTTCTTGAGTTGACATTGAATTAAACACCCGACTCAATTTCAATATTAAGCATCTAGTTGATTATTATTAGAAAGTGATTTGGTCGAGAGATGAATGTTCCATTGTGCCAACCACAAACTTTGCAAAAATTAAATATATTGCTCCCTATTTATAAACTCATACATGGGCTGTGGTTGACATTGACAATGAAATATTAATAATTACATTTTGAGCTAGATTACAACAATACACAAATAGTCACCTTGCATATTTTAGTTCCCAAAGTAAATACAAAGGACTCTGAGTCCCCACGCTACAATTACCAAGTTTAACCGTACACTATATTAATAACTGCAATATGCCAACTATTTAAATGAACAACAATAAATATGTGCTGGAAATTATGACAATTTAATTGAGATAAGAAAAGAAAACAAATTGCATTATTAGTAATTAATTAAAGCATACCTTCCGCACAAATTACAAGACAGACTTTTGTAAGACTAAATATTACATACAATATGCAAACTATAAGATATAGCACAAGTACCCAACCTCTAAAAAAAACTTGAAATCTTTTAGATTGACTCTAGATAATATTTGACAAATGACTACACAATTAATTAAAAACTACAGGACCACAAAAGACCACCTTCAAACCAAAAGTCCAAAATGCAAATTCAATCCACTGGGATAAAGTTACACCAAACATTAAATCCATGACTCTGCTGGATAAAAAGTAATTAATTTGTAGAAAAATGTTGCCTATAAACACAAAACAACTTGCATTTCCCAGCTACATAAATTCCGAGTTAAATACAAGATGGATATAAAAATTGAGGAAGAAATTATGTCATTAACCATTTCCATCCAGTTAAGCCATCATCAACGTCAACTTTAATTACAATCCAACAACCTTTCATTGTGGTCTTGCCTTAAATTCCATTTCCATTTATGCAAAAGAGCAACAAAAAATGAATGGGGAGGAATCTGCTGCAATTTTCTTCTCAATTTGGCTAAAACCAGGTTTTGGCTGCACATGGAATAAGTTTTCCATTATTTATTGAACTTACGTGTCCAAACAACTACCTCCATGAAATTTCAAATAAAACGTTGTCCAAAGCAAACAATGGGATACAGAAATGCACATTTATCTTATCTACTAATAATCAAAATGGATCCCTCGACAAATTTGGAATTTTTCACATAAAATCCCTATTTAGAAAAAAGTTGCAGTAGTTTAGCAATAAAGAATGAAAATGAAAATAAGAATGATGGGCCATTAAATTTAAAACTTGTCCAGTGAAGAAAAGGGAAAATTCCTAAAATTATAATTACGAAACCAGAAGCGAAATGAATGCATCCATGACATTCACATTCCAAACCAATAATTGACTTTCCCATCAAACCAATTCATTTAAATTTCCCATTCAATTGAAATATTTATATATGGCTGGCCGACACAATGGGAGAACTTTAAATGGTTGTAATAAATTGAACAAGAAGGTGAATATCTCTGTCTCATTTTCTTTTGTGAGCAAGAAGAATTGAAAATGGACCACCGTCATTGTAAATCCAATTGCTCTCTTTATACATTTCACCATAAATATGCAACTTTTACTTTTACGTGCAAATACCAAATGCAAATTGCTTCTTTCCAATGGTAATAAAAATGTTTGAAGCCCAAGGCTGAAGGTGTGGGACGCCAGAAACTGGAAACTTACCTGAAATTGACAAAAAGAACACATATTAATATAAACATTATTATTCTGCATATACATGAGGCTTTTAAAATATTTTTTTGTTTATGAACACGTAGCCAAAGATTTATTTTGGTTTGGTTGCTATTTGCCATTTAAATGAAAACCTTCCTTGTCGGGGTCCTCCTATTCTAATTTGAATATCAATTTAGACTCTAATCATTTTCCATTCCCTCGTAAAATAAAAAGATTTCTTTTTGTTGTTTAAAATTCAATTGATTGATTTTGAAAGTAATGCGCAGCATAGTCGCAGCTCATGTTACGAGCAAGACAAAGATGTTTGTTTGAAATTCAAACTTTGAATGCAGACTGGAAACAAGGTATTTTAATGATGTAAACACTCCAGTCCACCAAAGTGCTAACTACTTATCTTCTTAAACCATTTGCCAAATATGGACGGTAGGAATTTTTATCAGAATGGCGTTAGTTACAGAGATTTGGAAGCAACATCGTAAAAAACGTCTTCCTTTGGTTATTTTGCAGTCTAAACATTTTATTGCCAGAGTCCATCCGTGAATTTTAATTTCGTTTTCACTCCTTTTAAATTACCGTATACGTAAGTAAAAAAAAACATTTATAGACCTTTCAACAAAAATTCTGCCAAAGGACACGAACTTTAGCCAGTAAAAATAGGCCATGTACTTTTAGTGCAATTATGGTAACAAACCAAAGTCAACAAGGCGTCTAAAAATTCCCTAGTATTTAATAATTGTATACTTTCTCTATCCCATGGTTTACTCAGCTGCACATCATTATACAGCCCAATTACATAATCTGAAGCATTTATGCATATATGCCTACTTCTTAAACTTATGTATGCATTTACTGCAAACAACCATTGTATGTATTCTAAGCGAGACGAGAAAGTAAACTATGTCAAGTGCCACTGCAAGGGAGAAAGTCTTGCTGGAGAAGGAAACGATAATAATGATTTCTTTTCATAGTGCAGTTTCATTTTTGACTATTTTCTTTGAAACACTAAATATTTGTGGAAATGATGCCAAAGTTTTATTTTGGGAACATTTTGAGAATAAACAGTTCTTTTCTCTTTACGAAAATTTCCAATTCAACCAGTTTTTATCGGAAGAAAGTTATATCGCAGTGTCAACGTCAATTGAGGAAACATTTGCAGCACATTCGAAAAGTCAACTCCTTTTTGTCGTAAATATAGAAGAGGAAGATGAGTTGTACTATGCCCTCAAATCTGTAATTTGCGATTTATTTAAACAAGATTGCGTATTCTAATATTTGCGATTTGTTACAGATAAACACCCAACCTTCACATTCAAATAGATTTTGGCAATCAAAATATTTTCTTCGAATGCCAAAAAAATCTCGTCAAAGCCTGGACTCTTTTAACAATTTAACTTTTCTGGACAATATAAACTTATCCAGTTGCGTATTTATAACTTATCCAGGGGATAATGATGTTGTATACGAACTTTTCGTCGTAAAAGGACAAATATTTCTTCAACCAGTGAAAAGTGACGAAAATTTTGTAGCGAGAAGGAAAGATTTTATGGGTATTTTAATAAATGGAGTCACTCAGGTAACAAATAAGGGCAAAAATAAAATTCCATATACCTACTCTAAAAACATGATCTCTTAGGACGATCCTCAACTCACTTTGTATGCAAGATTTGAAAATTCAACAGAGCCAAAATTTTTGGACGGCCTCTCTGTTGTTTATTTTCAATTGATGTCACTTGGTCTTAATTTTTCGTATGACATAAGTTTTAAATTACTTTTTGTGAAATGAGTAGAGAAATGTTTGTAAATAAAATATTAGTATGGGAGCAGTTAGAGGTTCAGGATGGATAAAACAAGGACCAAATGGAACATTGCTTGGAATGGCCCAACAATTATTTCAAGGAGAGGCTGACATTTCCATAACACATTCCGAACTCATCCCTTACAGAATGAGGGGACTTCGCTACCTTCATCCATTTTACAGGGGAGGAGTTCGAGCTTTCTTTAAACAACCGGAAATGAGCAGCATTCGGAACATTTTCTTCAATCCCTTGCAACCCCAACTTTGGCTTTGTCTCTTTCTCTTATGGTCTTTTATCGTCTCAAGTTTACGGGCTACGAATGCTGTAAAGATGAGACTTTTATCAAAACTGAAGCGAAAGAGAAGCGAAGGGATTGAGGAACAGCTCAATTTGGATGAACTCGTGCTATTTGAAAATGCAGAAAAAGATGAGCTGATTGCAAAGGACGCTTGTATGTGGGCTATTGGCGCGGCATGTGCCAAAGGTAGTAATGATCTGGTCAGATTTGACCAATATTTGACCTATTATATAATTTGTTTTTATATTATGCGTAACGTAGGTTGGCATGAACTGCCTCATTCAGCCTCCATGAAACTAATCATGTTATCCGGCCTTACGACTGTGATATTCACTTGTACCGCATATTCTGCCGCAATTGTTACAAGTCTCTCAATTTATTTGATTCCGATAAATAACTGGGGAGAATTGAGTTCAAGTGGCTACAGAATTTATGGCGATTCGTTGCTTCAATCAAGTGCCGAGATTACGAGCATAAGCAGCAAGGTATAATAATAATAATATTATTACATTTGGTAAAGTCAGAATTAAATTATAATTCATGACTATTCCAGAACTCATCAAAACTCACAGAGAACATCAATGATAATGGAACGAGCATAAATATAACAGATGCACTCGAAATGATAAGTGGCAATGAACCCGTGGCCATTATAAGCGTTTACGATCAATTCTATCAAATAGCTGCAAAATATAACTACACTCAGGATTTCTTATGTGAAACTGTGTCAAAAGTCAATCTCCAAAAATTTGTAAAAGGAGGAATGATTGTTCCCCAAAATTCTCCATATAGAAAATTCTTTAATTTCATGTAACTCTTTAATTCTGATTGAATTATAAATAGTTGCACAATTAACGTTTCTGATTTCAGAACTTTGGTAATTCAAGAGAGAGGATTTGATGCTAGACTTTCGTATCACTACAACAAGAAATGGAATCCAGGATGTGTCCAAAAAAGCGGCTATAGTTTTCATACACTAGAAATTAACGATGTCTTTACAGCATTTGCAATTTTACTATTTGGACTTATAGCCAGCTTCTTTGCGGTTTTATTTGAAAGATTGACATACATCACAAGAACTAATATTTTTGATTTGGGAAAACTACTTTATAAATTGGCAAAGAGAAAGTTATTCCAGGTTTGGAGACATTGTAGCAAAAGATGAGAATTTATCTGTTTAAAAATAATCATCTACCCAACAAAGCTTTAAACTATATTTATGTCATGCAAACATTTAATTCTGTTTTGACATTTGAATTCGTACTAAATGTTAATATTTTGATACGCTCTCTGTCCTTTGTCCCCAAGTACTTGAGTACGCAGTTTATTTATTTACTTGCTTAGTCTGTCATGCATGACTTTCATAGTTAAATGGATTTTTAGTTTCCTCTCTCCTCTTAAGGCAGACTATAAAAGTTATACCTACTTATTACAATAACAACGAAGGATGTAATTCACTTCTAATCTAGTCATTCATTATACATAAATGTACTTTTGTAAATGTAAAAATATATATGCAATAATAAAAGCAGCAAAACGGCGACTAGACTAAACAAATGATCATTTTGTAAATTTGCAAAAACAAAACTTTTACTTTGAAAACTGCATGCAATTCTCATGTGAAAGGGACAAAGCAAAGGTCAAGTTAATTTTGTGCATTCTCCCTCACATATAAATAAATATATAAATATCTTCATAACGTTAACCACAAGATAAAGCTAATGATAATTGTGGGGGATCATAAGATTTCTTCCAAATTGCTTGGATTTTCTTTTCTTTTGCCATTTATGCATCATTATAAAAAATGTCCCCGCATAAAAATGCTGTGGTTTGGAACCAAAGCAACACGCCATTTAGCCAGATCGTTGAGGAAAAACGGAATCCCATTTTTATAGCGGTTACAATCTCGTGGCGTGGTATGTGAATCGATATTCGGTGGAAATAATGAGGGATAAGTAGGTGGACGTTGTGATGATGTGGTTTTCCTTGCAATTTGTCACAAGAGAAGCAAGAGTTCAACATGTTGCAAATTGCAGAAATCTAAGGAAGCTTATCGGCTGCTAACAATAAATAAATCAAGCTTGGACGCAATCAAGAATCTTGCTAATTTGAAACGGTGTCAGGTGAATGCTAATGTGAGCTTTAGTGTGGTGCTCCATTACTTGGATTAGGTCACTCTCAAAGAAAAAAGAATGCAATTGTTTGATAAAGTTTGGAGTGAACAATCCGAAGTTCCCGTTACTCTCTCCCGTCAACCAATATATCATCCTAAATCCGCCACAAAAAGCCCAATCAAAAGTAACAACAAAATGCTGAATGGAGTAATGTTAAGTTAACGTGACTTAACAAGCCAACTTTTTGGCAACATGCATTTCATAGTTTAACAGGTTTCATTGGACGTCTGAGAATAGGCCATGATTATTATTATGAGTTACTTTTTACTGATGATGTCGGGCAAATTCGTGACATTTTCTTTTCTGTATGCCGAAAGCAATGTGGTGAAAGAAAGAGCAGCAATAATCGCTTTATTCAACAGGCCATAGTTTGCCAATTTTGGAATTTTTGTTTGTTAATTTGAAAAACAAGCTCAACTGTCTTAAAAACAGCTTTATTTTACTTTTCACCTCATATTCATGTATCTATCTGTAATAATTCTGTATATGGCCTTTATTAATTTTTAGAAAAATTCTACTGACCTACACTTTTTGTATGGATCAAAAGAGTTGGGGCTCAAGAATATAAACAATATCAAATTCTAAAGCATCTATTTTATTCTTATTAATATTTGTTTGTCCGTGGACAACGGGAAACTAAAATTTCCAATTTAGTAAAATAAGAACAAGGCTCTTTTACAATGAGTAAAATCTAGCACTTTGTCAACATTTTAAGGCATTTAACTAAGCCAAACGCACTGATTAATTTCCGATCCAATCTCTTCAATTAATATTATTAAGAGTGACAATTTTTCATTTCATTCAAGTCCAAATGGATCCGTGCCAGGGAGTCAATTGAAAGGTTTGAAATTAAAGCAAGATCTTGTGACACATTTTACAATGAACAATAAAATACAAGTTGTCATTTCATTATTCTCTCCAAATTTTGTTCAATGACTGCAAGATTCAATTTTTATTCTGCCTCGGCCAGGTTTCCCTTTCTAATGGAGTAAACAATTGATGTAACAATGTGTACACTATAAATAAAACAGACACGGCACGGATTGCTACTTTGTTCTTATTTATTTATACCTCAACAATCAAAAGAGACATGTTGCAATACATCTTCATTTCAAAATGTTACGAAATTTTTTAAATTAGCCAAAATTTTGAATGCAAGAAAGCAAACAAAAAAAACTGAAAAAAATGACAAATATTGAATATATTTTGGGGAAAATAATAATATTCTGTTCGTGAGCAAAGAGTAATTAGCTCTACAATTAAACCATTAATTTTACAGTCATCATCTCTTCGTTTTCAATTTCAGTCAATATATATGTAAGTATATTGTAGTTGGTTCTTAAACGAGTTTCCACATTAGGACATATACAATACAACACACTTTAGGAACAACCAACGCCATGTCCACTCGTATAATAATAAAGCTAATGGCGATAATTGTCTCCTAATCACATCCCAACGTTTATTATACACTAGTCAACTCTGTAATGGCATCCATCCATCTATAAATCCATTAATAATGAAATAATGAGGAGGTAAAAATAATAATGGCGAGGACAAGAAACGACAATTAAATTTTTAAATGAGGAACAAAATGCTATGAGCAAGTTGTTGCAAGTTACTAAAAACAATGTTTCCTGCTCGTAAGCATAATTCAATTAGGGAAATGTTATAATCGTGTTGTATCAAAAACAATTTTAATAATTACCCACGAAATTTTTTACAAGCCGCATCATCACACTCTCTGAAATATTTTGACAAATCCGTGTTGTTAAAGATAATTGAAAAAGACCAAAAATGGGTCCTAATATAATATACATATATATAAACAACATGAGAAACCTCCTGATTTTTTTTGTAAAATAAAGTTTTGAGTATGCAATTATTTCATTTACAATTGCATCTTTTGTCCTGCATGGCAAAGTACATAACTAAATTTATGGGTATTTAAAAGGGTAAAACAAAAGACTATATAGTCTACATTTTATTTATATATAACCTCCAAAATTTCAACTAAACCCTGCTCCTCCCCTTCTCCTAATAGTCAACGACTAATTATGTCATTGCCACACGAAACTTTTCTTCTGTGCCCAAACAACATGACGGAACTAATAAAATGCCGAAATTTCTAGTCACATCAAAGCTTAGTGATTAAAAGCAATTAGCAGTTGCCAGAGGTAAAAAGAAGGTAACGAGAGAGTTACAACAATGCTCACATGTTTTTGAACACTCATTGACTGTTGCATTATCAATTTCAATAGCTTAATAATAAGATGACGATGTAACCAATAGTCTACATAGGTATATGTTGCAATTTGCTTGTAAGTGACTGCTACCACACCACGCACCTTCTCATTATCTGCTTTTGCCATTTCATTCCAATTTTACATAGCCACTTGTGCCACTTTATATACTAAACCTCCTGAAAACAAACTCAATTTAAACAATTAGCACTCATTTTTCTTGGCGAAAAAATGTTTCCTAATTATGTAATTATTTACACACGCAACATGAGACTTATTGAAATTGGTTCAAATATTTTAATGGAAATTCTTTGTGGGAACATGGAACAAGTTGTCAATAGAATAATTAGGAGAGAATGTGAAGAGCGTATAAATATGACGAGGATGACTTTTGAATAGATTCAACATTTCCTTTTATTGTAACTCAGCTAATTTACCATCAACACAAATAAGTCTCTTCATCTTATCCAAAGTCTTATCAAATCAAAAGAACGTAACACAGCCAAATTTGTGAGGATAAAAGAAACATGCGAATGAATGGCCATTGATTTGACATCCAACATTATTATAGGATGCATAAAGTTGCGTAATTTCTTCGTCCTTAGTTAGCATATTGAACGGCATGATGCAGATTTGAATATTTGTTTAATTAATTATTTAATTAGTTAATGACTTGTAAGCATAATAAATAAGAAGCTGAATAAGATGGACACAAAAACACATGGTTACAGATCACACACAAATTTTGATAAAAAACATAAAGCGTTTGGTTTAGATGTGTGGCTACAAAAAATATAGGAAATTAAGAGAAATGAAAATCTGTCATACTGTCGCCATTTCTCTTATAAATTACCACCTGTTCACTTATCAAATATTGCGGCAATTATCTAGAAACAACACAAGCAAATTTGCATTACGAGTAAAACAGAACAGAAATTAAAGAAGCCTTTATGAGAAGCCCCGTTAATTAGAACTGTTGTGGGGAAATCTTTTAAAACTGGCCAACACCAACATGCTAATAATTCCCAACCACTGCTAATTAAGAAATAGGAAAATTGCCCTCATGTAAAAATAATATGTCTTGGAGGGAGAAATACTGTTACATAATAATTATACGCTTTTACATTGCAGACCAAGATGAATTTTAATATTTTATGCTACCGTGTGAAATTTGCATAACTATAACTAGGCAGCAATAAAACCCAGGGTCTTTTTAGAAACCGCAAAAAATGAGCATACAGATCGTAAAATACTTTAAATAAAAATCCAATGTCCATGAGAATAATAAAAATGCTTTATAATAATAATATTGCTCAAAAACTATAAAATAGAAATTGGTATAAAACGGGAATTTAGCAAATAAATCTCAATCTCATCTCACGCTTTGATTATTTTTAATGCTTCCAGTCCAATATCCTTCTTTTATTGAGATTACGTAATATTTTTTGACAGTTAAGCGTTTTGCTCCAAGAGAGTTGAATGAAACGAAACAAAGTTGGTTAAAGTAGTGGAGTCAATCAGAGAAGGTCTTGGATGGAATTTGCACAAAAAACTTGAATTACATGACATCAGAAGAAGAATAACTGCTTTGCTATCAGATAAAAGTTCATTCTCATACAAACCTATAGCCATATAAATATTTATGCAGTGTCTGTAGTGGGATGCAAAATCCAGACTTGAAATATTTTATTTTATGGCCACTCCATCATTAGCCGAATCAAATTGGTTGAGCAGTTTCTTCACTCATTAAACCCAAGCTGTGAAAAATGCGTTGAATTATTGATTGAATGGAATGAAAACATTGGAATGTCTTGTGCTAAACGACGGGATGAAGAAAAGGGAGTAATTAGAGCTCCGGAGGTGATTCCACTTCCATTCAAATCCAAAAAGCAGAGGCGTCAACATTTTTTCCAACTTGTTTTTGACATTTGAACATTTCCTTCTTTTGAGTCACTTGAAATATATGGCAAGCAAGTCAAGTATTATAACTGTAGCATTTGAAATTCAGAGGTAGTTAAATAATAAAACCAGCAGCGGCTTAATTAATCACTCCTACAAACAAATCAAGATCAAAACAAGGCCTCTCCCACTACTTAAACTCTCAATGTCTTCATAATCCCAAGAGACAAATTCATATTTCAATGTTATGTTGCCCAAGCAATCGATTTTCATTGTAAATAAATTATTTATCTATCAGGGAATTGGAATTGAGCTAAACCTTTTCCCATCAACAACAAAAGTCAAAGTCAATCAACAAAAATGCTACTTCCTTTGTGGAATTGCTTTTTAAGCTAATGTAACCTTTACAAACAAACCAAGATCAATGATAACAATAAACGTTTTTGCGCAATATGTATGCAATGGATAATGGAAGAAAAGTAGACAGAGTTTTAGGGATATGCAAAAAATACAATCAATAAGTAAATAAATAATGGCTTTAGAAGTTTGCTGATTGCTGAGATCCATGTAATTAAACTTTCCTTTCTTTAAAGATTAGCTTTGGCTGTCCGAGTAGACCACCTTTAATTTTAAAACCAATTTTTTGTCAAGGCAACAATTTACGCAATTTGGGGACTATATCATAAACACAGGACGGTGAGCTTTTCCATTATCATTTTCCAATAATCTTATCAAATGAAGGTCAAGGCCGTGCATCCTAGTTCTCATATTTAGCTTCTGTTTGCAATTCCATTTTCTATTTGCATATGCCGCATGTCAAATTAATGATTTCCAGATGATGTTCAAATCAATTTCATCAAGTACAAAAGGGAAAAGATGCAAAAAGAGATTCAAAGAATAATTTCTGTGTCAAATTTTAAGGGAACACAAAACACTTGATGAAAATCTATAAAATCTGAGCTTAGAGTAAATAAATAATTGAAGTATGTCTATCAATAATTTGGAGTTATAAAAATCAATCGTGGCATGGGCACAAAGAACTTGTTGAGTGGATTAGAGTGGCTGAGTTCCCAACAATGAAAATGGAAAATCAATAAAATAGAAGAAGCACTAACTGTACTTTTTAACAAGTTAACAAGAGCCAAATCTCTTCTTTCACGTGAACAATTTGACTTGGCGAAAAATGTTCTATCAAATGCAATTTATAATTGAATGAGAGATAAAATTAAATTTAAATTCAACCCACTCGGTCAGCAATAAGTAGGTTTCAAGATCACAGATTTTTCATAATGATCTGTCCGGAGATCACTCCATTAATCTCAAAGATTCAAATGTCTTGGTTAATCATGATTTTCTCTCCTTCCTAATTCAATTAGCAATCAGATAGTCTAATATTTTATAAATCTCGTGAACATGAGCCAGTAAATCAACCCAAAATCTGAATGAATAAAACTTTCCTCACTTAATTTTCAAGAGCCATAAGAAATCGGGACTTGGGCTGTCAACAGTCTGCAACAATCTTTCCATTTCATCGTAAATTATTATTTCCCCTGGCAGATCTTTTTTTTTAATATATATAAATTGGAGCAAATTCGAGAAACTGATAAGTCCAAGATTATTGTCACAATATTGAGGTGTAAATTATATAGATTGCAACTAATAAGTTTTTCATGTTCACCCAATTCATACATTGTTCTCCCACTTTCTACCTATTTATTTACAAGAAAAATTAAAAATCACGCACAATTTTGAGCCCTCCCGTGGCGTGATTGAGGAGGCTCAATATAATAATATAGATCATCGGAAACAATTAAAGGAAGATCAGGCTGGTGAGAGATGGGAGGGAGTGAAAATAGTATCATTGTCTGTGTGTGCAGTCACTGAGAAATGATTGGAGTAATTTACAATGGGAATGTGTTGAGCCAAATCATTTAATTTTTGTTAAACCAAGAGACACAAATTAAATGAGGTGAGTGAGTGCGTATAATTTTACAACATCATTCTGCATGCTATGATCCGAGATGAGAAGATCACTCATGACAAGGAAATATTTTATACACATACTTGACTATGTGCATGGAAATTGCACCCACAAAATCTCATCTCTCTCTCTCTCTGTGCTCCTTTTAATTTTCACGCTAATTGTTATCAACTTATTTAAATCAAACCAAGTCAATATACAATCCTCATCTTATTTCTAGTCCGATTTCTAATTCTTCTTGCAAATGTCATCTCACCTTCCTTCCTCCCTAATTGAAATCTGTATGTAGTAGCAGCAGTAGCAAAATGTCATGAGATGACATGTCATCTATAAAATGTACTTTATCTCTCTCGCGTAAAATTAATTGATGGAAGAAAAGGTGTGCGCTGTAATTTTGTAACTTTCTTTTAAATTAAATGATGATAGAAAACCCAGCCCATAAATAAATGTTCCGGTCTGGATATTATATTTTTCAGACATGTATACATGTTGTATATATAGACAATGACACTTGCAATTTGTATTGAAACCACCCTTGATTTGTTTGTGATCATACAACATGCACTTGCCTATTGTCTTTTCATTTAAAAAATCTGCCAGTGAGGTAGTCCATTAAACAGGATGCAAAAGGGCAACGAGTGGAGTCATTCACTTAAGAAAAGATGATATGAAATTCAGATAAAGATCCTCTTTTCGTCATATTTGTATGTCATAAGAAACAGAATTCCTTAAACATTAGTACATGGGTCAAAGACGGAAGAATATATGTTAAAAGATGAAACATACCTTAATTTTTGGAACTCCAATTAAATAAAATGATTTTCACTTTAACAACAGTTCTATTTGTTTTAGAAGGAAGATCCTCTCAATTATTATTTCCTCCTTTGGAATTCAATGTATTTGATCTGATTGTAAGCCGACACTGAATGAAGACAATTATTATTGATCCTTCTCTCTCTCTCTCTGAATTCCTCGCTCAACTTAAAACAATCAATCAAATCAATCACAAACAAATAAAGTTTGGTAGTTCATCCTTGAGCCAGACAGACAGTTCTTGTTCACTTTTAAATTGGAGTCAATAATAATGTTCACCAATCCCAAATTTCAATGTCGTGTAAAACATATGCCAAAATATTCAGTCCAGTTTTATAACCAACTACTAACACAATTCGGGCACAATGCTATTAAATGTCTCAACATAAAATTAAATTGGCGATATCAAGTCCACATACAAGCTATATAATTAATGGTATCAAATAATTTCTAAGAGTTTGATGATATGTTTGATAATTTTAAATTGAAGACGAAATATTATTATTCTTTGTTGAATGCACTTGCAAAGTTCATCTCATGCAACTTATTTGTTGTAATATTTTAATCAAGTCCACACACTCCCAATTATTAGTAGTACTAGTGGTTGGTGATTAAGTCAGAATCACAACACAATCAAAGTTCCTACGGGACTCTTCTGTTCACGCTACGGGATAATGGAGTCTCATTTATTATTCATATAATGCAAAATGGTGTAAAGTAATTTGCTTCTCCTGACACACATTCCCACATAAACGTAAACACAAGCTTTAATTAAAGTAACGTCTTAATTTCTAGGAAGTATCGTCTTTGGACGCTATCGAGATATGGAACTATTTATATCCAGTTCGTTCGGATGAATGCGCAAAATGTTGTAAACGATAATTAAATTATCTTGCGAAATAAGTTACAAAACCACAAAGTCAACATTTGCAAAATATTTTACAAATATCCAATTTTACAGCTTGTAATACAAATATTCAGCAGATGGACAAATTATATTCCGTCACTCTAAATACACCCACTCAAATGTTCAGAGCAGACACAATTGATGGAAGAGGAAAAAACACAGAAATCTATTTATCAATATAAACTTGGTTTATCAATTCCACTCTAATTTGTTTTTTATCGCTCTGTGTACTAATCGTTTCTTGGGACGATGATAAAGTTTATTTAATTCTGCGTGATATTTTTCTCTGTATATGCTAAACGTTTAACTTCTTCTTATTTTGGGTCTTGGTTTCCGATATTTAAGTAACTGTATCAAGTCAAACACAAGTTTTAACACTTTTGTTGAGCCAACTACGGAGGCTGTGAAGGTAGACCCTCAACATCTAAAACTGAACTGAGCTGAAATTACTTTTTGGACATGTAACTGAAGAGATTGCTTAGAGCTTGCATTATGCAGTGCCTCAGAACCCAAGGTTTATTCCAACTTGTTCTTCGTCCATCTCATCATGATATTACTCTTCCTATTTGCCACAATGGATAGAGTTTACTTGGTAGAGCAACAAGTGTGGGATCCAAACCAAGTTACCTCAAGAGCTAATATCTTCAATGTAATATTCTAACCAACAAGTTGTGCCCCAACAACCAAAAGCAACGCAGATCATCGCAGAATTTTTAGATTATATTATTAAACGTTTGTTATTAAAAGGTGTTCCAAGTTTTCCACAGATTATTTATATGTACAAAGTTGTCATTCGCAATCACAAATGTTCATTGCAAAAATAGTAGTCGAGTGATAATAATTTAATATTATGCAAGTCAGATGCATGACTATCTGTTGATGAGATAATCTCGCCCTAAGCACTTATCCAAGTGCAACATTTTTGGAAGGGATAATTTATCTTTTGGAAATCTATATGGGTTGCATATCCAACCCAAAAATATTTTCATTTTATGCCAATTTAAATTTAAATGACATAAATTCATTACAACTTAAGGTTAGGCCATTACATATTATTAGTCATTTGTTTATATTATACTATCATAAAATGGAAGTTTTAGAGTCTCCATTAGAAAAGAATTATCAAAACAAGAGAAGAATAAGAGCACAACTTTTAACACGTATTATCGCAAGAAGCGAGATAGTGGATTAGATCACACTTTATTTTAAACTCTGTGGCTAGTCACTCGATAGTGATGATTATGAATGACTCATTAGGTAACTAACAAGTCTATGGAGGTTATTGCTAGAAACAAAGTAAACAATTATGTAGCTAATGAAAGGACGTGACACTTTGATTCCAACTGGAGTTAGCATAAATACGAAACAGGGATTGGGATAAATATGCATATAATACTCAATGTATTTGTAGAACTAATAATCTCATAAATTAAGCATGCCAATACCTGATTTAGCTATAACTTGATGGGATGAGACTTCTTCACGGAAGTACATAAATGAGCATGTTCTCCCCATGTTTCAAATTATACACAGCCTTCCAATAAATACATACTAAATCAACAAAACCGTGAAAATAAAAAAGGTCCATCTTTAATTCGTATTTATATGTGATTTTAATTTTCTAATAATTTACCATTTTTTTTGAAACTATGATCTCACACACTAAAAATGTAATAAACTCGCATTCACCATCATTTTTTTTGAACCAATACAATATGTACATGAAAATAAAAGGACGAGAGAGCCCAGGTGTTAAATAAAATATATGAACCATATGCACAGATATATTATAAGGCACTTTAGATAAGCTTAGTCAAAAGATGCCATAGATGTGCGTGTAGAAAAAAACCGATTTAACTTGACCCAGGACGACCTCAAACAATCTATTTTAATTTTTGACCCTGCAGCATTTTATTTTACTTTATGAC
Organism: Proisotoma minuta; assembly: GCA_034698145.1. Taxonomy (NCBI): domain Eukaryota; kingdom Metazoa; phylum Arthropoda; class Collembola; order Entomobryomorpha; family Isotomidae; genus Proisotoma; species Proisotoma minuta. The sequence continues at coordinate 33,074 of JAQIXN010000278.1, forward strand.
ACGCCATGTCATGGAGGCTCTATTTAATTTTAGGCCAACTCAAGGAAGTGTAAGGATAATACTATGAAATAGCTTTCTTAAAAACCACTTTCAAAGATGATTTTTTCGCAAAGGTTATTTACAACATAAAATGTAATCTTGTTGGAAACACATTTCGCATTCCTTTCCTTTAAAATTTTTGAATAACGTTAAGTGTCCAGATGGAAGAAGAGAAAAGAAAAGTTGGATTTTTTCCATTAGAAGACCCGTTTTTTTCTTTTATTTCTCAGAAAGAATGACCAGAAAACATTTATAACATACATATACATAGAGCTGCAACCATCAATATTTCAATTTCTATTGGATTGGAATTTACTTTGGGGTTTAGTATGTGGTTGAAATATTTTATTGCATTTCATCCGAACAAGAGGATTCCAAGCAACGCAGACCTTTTGTATTCTTTTGTTTGCTGCTGGTCAAAGCCAAATTCATATCATAACCGTTTTCTTTTAAGGTGTGCATGTGAGTTTATCATTTATTTCCTTGTTATAATAACTTATGCCTCATGAATGAGGGGTGGACCTGGAATTTTGGAATCTCTCTCAGTTTCCCCATTTTATTGACCAATATTGTGATACTTTAACAATGAAGAACAGTGGCAAATAAATAAAGTAAACGTTTGGTGTTGGCATTGACATTGCTTCCTAAATATGTGTTGGACATTCTTTCTTCCCTTGATACATATTTTGACTTTGACATGACACGAGGTTAAGGAAAATGACTTTTGACTTAAATCCTCAACACTGCCCATCCCACATTCTCACCTCAAATGTCGATGATAACTGTGATGTGTGAGCAACGAAGCCTTAAATTAGCTCTTCTCTCTTTTGCATATGGACACAATCGTCCACCCCAAATAAAACTTTCTTGATACGCAACCAAAGCTTTCCATTTCGTGTCCACTCTTTTGCATCCAAATGCAAACATCCTCAACTCACCAATTTAATTTTACTGACCACCAAACTTGAGACAAATGTCACGTAAACTTGCTTCACAAAAACAAATGCAAACAGAAATTGCATGGATGAAATGTTTATGCAGACTTTTTATTTACCATAATCTTGTTCTCTTAATTATAGAAGAAGGGGCTGGATAACAAAGGATTGTTATTATTATTTGCGCCAGTGAGATAACAATTATACAGCTAACTTTTTGAAATCACGTAGAATACACAATCATATAATAAAAACGTTTGTAATCTCTTCTAGCTCGTTTTTTGGTCATGTATATAACAAAGTGACGTTAAATTTTGATTTCATTTTCACACCATTTATTAATAGTATTTAAAATGGGGTGAAGTTTTTCCTGACTCTTACTCCTATGCAGATAAATATAGTAAAGCAGTCATAAAATCCTCTTTCACGTTCACGCTTAACTTATCTCATTTTTATATTTTGCAATATTTCACAATGGAAACTAATAAAAAAATATTAACTTCCTCGTCCCTCTCTTCAAGTATTATCCACTTGTATCCAAGATAGTAGATATAGTAAAAACTACTACAGAAACGTAAAACAACAATCGGAGAAGGAATAAAATATTTGTATATTAAAATTAAACCCCTTTATCCTCCATTTGAAATAAACTTGCAAAGTTCAAAATTTTATAAGAAAAGCAAAATCCTTCCTTTCTCATTGTCACTCGCTGTGTCTAATGCAATGTGAAGTAATGGGATAAAATATCACGACCAATTGCATAAACTATATATAATACTATAAGTTAAGCTAGTTTATTGTGGCAAATCATAATCCGGACATTTGATTAAGTGGGGATATAAAAATGTGTGGCTGGGCTCAGGTTGAGACAGAATTGGACTTTTGTGTAGACGAAGAAGGTGAAGAAGAAGAAGAGTCTAAGCTGCTAATGATCCTCGCAACTTGTTCTGGTCAGGTTACTTTACTTTGACTTCTTGGACTTTCTGACAATGAACTAGCTGTGCCTACTTATTGTAATAACTGGAGTCACTGCACTCTCGCTGCTACAATTTTGATCAGCCCCAATACTTTATTCCCATTAAATTACTCCAACAGAGCACAACAAAAAACAAATGCAGACAAAAAGAAACAATGCTGGAGTTCAGTAAGTCTATAGCAAATGAGAACAATTGAGCAATAACTTTTTTTCAAAAAGTAAAGAAAAACTATTCAAACAAATTCAATTTTTCCAAATTATCGAAAGATGATAGCAAATAATTTAAGCAGACTAAAAGAGATGGGAAAATGAAATAATGCAAATTCGTTTACCAGTTTTGATTTGGAGAGATGAGCAATAAATAAAATTATGCATACACCAAATTACATCACATCGCAGGAAACAATTTTTATAACTTGTACCACAACATAACCATATTTTCTTTTAAGATGATGTTCATGCAAAGTGGCAAAATCAAGTTTTAGCTCATCGTGATATTATGATGATGATATGTGAGCTAATATCTTTTGCCAACAGACAAATTTATGACTGCAAACAAGGATTCTCTGAAGAAATCAAATTATGCCAAAAAATTCTTGGATGTGAAATAAAAATCATGGAGAACTATAAAATTTAGAGAATTCCAAACCAAATTAAATCCAAGCCCCCACTGAGCTGCAAATCCAGACAAAGTAAGTCGGTGGAAGATAAAAAGAACTCTTACCTGAAACAAATAAAAGACAAAATGATTAGCATAATCCGACATGTGATTTACTGTATGGTATATATAAATTATACTATATTATGGATGAAATTATACTTAAGAGCAATTAAAGGAAGAAGTTTTTAATTACTTAAATTAATAGGATGGATTATCACAATTAAATTATCACTCATCGTCACGATTCTGGTTAAGAAGCATCATCTCCCATTTTTTTTCATCCCACCTGAAAATATCATTTTACTGTCCGTCACTTTTGTTGACCAATACGTAATTAAGATGACAGAGCACACTTTATACAGCTACAAGAGGAAGATGTTGTACAATGTGTATTTATTTATGCGGATGCAATTGGAATCGGAGCCAAGCCCTGTACCAAAATCAAGTTTTTATTTCATTAGGCAACTACATAAAGTCAATAACCAACAATAGCAAAATATTTAATAGCAATTCCGCATTTTTTACATGTAACCCATCCTCTTAAATGCGTCCTTTACTAACCTCCCATAGGGAACAGGGCAAATAAATTAATACTAGTCTACTAATGGTCAGATATTGAAAGTTATCGTATTAAGTAATAAATCATAACTGGATTCCTTCATTGCACAAATTTTGCATGTATGATGCATATAAACAGGTATGCAAAATGTATGCTACTCATCCCTCCTCCCGTATTATGTTCATGTCAAGATACAAACTTATCATAAAAAGAGAAAATAATAATAAAAACCCATCCTTCTAAACTTAATTTGACAGATTCTGGCTAACGGAGCAGGAAATAAAGTTTTGATTAATTTAATTGCTGGATGGTTTAAGTCAAGTTTTAAGTGCGCAATACTTAACATACATGAACTGAATAATGGCATTTAAGGGGAGACACTGACACTTTTAAAATGTCAGATAAAGTAAACTCCAATAAATTCTTTAACAACCTTCTCATGTCATCAGGTGATTTATAAAATGCTTTGAAAAAAATCAATTAATTTCCCGTTTCTCGCATTTATCTTGCAGAGGACAATAGCGTTTTTGCACACGACAGCATTTCGTTGGAAGATGAGATGCCGTCAAAAAATTCATCAATTAGAAAAGGAGATCGATCATCATCATTATTCCAAGTTTACTGTCAATTTGGAACGGCTGAAACTGCAAATTAAAAACTGCACTAGCCAAAAACCACGCCACACTTAAAGACGCTTTTGCTAACGTCAGTTTAAATGTCACATCCCCATTTCATCCAATCCACTTTTGACAGTTTTGGCCAAACTGCCAAATTCCGAAATGACATTTAAGCACCAATGTAAACTCTTCTGTTGACATGAGATGATTGTAGGAGTCCACTTTTTTAAATTGACAAGGTCAAACCTGCTTGATAATGACAATGAAAGGCGTCTTGTATTTTTTTTCCTTTATAGCTATGCTATAAAAAATGTCACGTGCCTAAGGGTCAAGTAAGTCAAGTCTTTGTTGAAACAATAATATGCTTGTAAGCATACATACTTCCGAGGTTTTTTATAAACTAGCAAAAGGTGTGATTTTTTTCCACAATTAAAGCAAAACGTAATGCATACAAAAACAAAAGTAAAGAGACATAAAATCAAAAGCTGTTTATCAAGTTTATTTCAGTATCTTTTTGGTCTAAATGTTGGCAACGAAATGTTATTATTTTTATTATTTTACTGTGCAATTGTTTAATTTCCCTTTTATTATTATTAAATGTCTAATTGAATCAATCCTTTGACTGACCCCAACAAAAACAAACTTCAATTATATTTACATGATGCTAAAGTAAATTATTATGTTCCATTTGAAAACAATGCATGCATGAGTTTTCCGGTCATTTTTTAATTAATCCGAAATTCGTAACCATTATTGTTTCCTTTGTTTTACGTCCATTGTTTAGGATGAACAAGTTTAACAATTGAAATTCCATATAATCTAGCATTGTCTTGTGCTGCTCAACTTATTTAATAAACTAAACCAGACTCATTCTGACATTTATTGAGGGTCGACAGAATGGACATGGAATTTGTTTACTTTATTAGCTCGTCTTCCAATGCAAAGGAAGGAAGGAGATTTTATCTTGAAAACTTTAAAGTCATGTTTTAAGCTGAAATGGATGTACGGCTTGCCAAATTCATTATAATCTTGCAGATTGTCGTGACAAAATGTGAATTCCAAAGTGTGACCTTTAATCCCCCAGAAATCTTTGCAAAAGATCAAATCACAACAAACAAGGAACAAAACAAAGTAACGGTAATGAAACCAAAGATTTGTTATTACTGGGTAATCTAATACTCCCCAACAAACATGTCTTATCAAATCAATCAGCAGAATGCAATGAGATTGTGTCGTGTTGGATAATTAGCCGAATAGATTTCCGTATCAGGTGGTGTGAGCAATAAGGAAGAAATTTATTCAAAATGTGCATATATAACCACTTTTGAAGCCTCTTTAATTTGATCCCAACCTTAATTTCAGTGTACTGCTGGATACCGCAATAATGTGACGCCGTCCGATATCCTTAGAACACGAAATTCATAACAATTTATAAGAACCCACGCCATCCCATTAGATCAAATAAGCCTACAGACCAGGCTTTGAATTTGTGTGTGGTATATGTTGACTTTATTCAAATAATGATTGGAATTCCAAACTGATCTTCCAAAGTACATAATTATTATGGTATCGTGATAATGTGAGTTAAGTGTATGCAACTAAGCAAAGAAACTCACGACTTTTAAATATTTTCTCGGCTTAGGAACACATCTTTTTGCATGAAAGAGTCAACTATTAACGGGGCATTACCACAGGGTTAATAAATTACTTGTAAATGTAATGCAGTCACTGCTTTACCACACTAAGCAAACCATCAAATTAATTCCGAGTTTAAAAGACATGCATCTCATCATCATCCCATATTGTGTAATCCAACGTAACGATGAGATATATAGATACTGACCACAAGACAACCCAAACCCAAACCCACAAGTGCCCACAAATAAACCCTGTTTGCATAAATATCCCGGCCGATAATAATGGTCACCATGGTCGGATATTATATTATGTACATTTCCCCTTCCTTTATGGAAAGATTGTATGGAAAACAAAATTCTGCAAATTTTTAACTGCTCTGTGAGAATGCAAACCACAACGTTTTATCCTGTCAACAACAAGATTGTTAATGCTTCTTGTTTGAAGTTTTGCATAAATCTTGACCAACGCCTATTTTCACGGAGTCATTAACAAGTTCAAAAAATGCATAAAGATGATGGAGAACAAACAAAGGAAAAACACGCAATCCGCACATATATATAAATTCAGTAAAAAAAACTTTTGGAAATTACTTGTCCTTTTTTTCTTGAGCAAATAAAATGCAATAGACTGGAAAAGAATGATGATTATGTCTTTGGCATGTTTCCTCTATTTTACATTCCCACAATTGAGAAAACACGAAATGACAAATTACTTGAGAACTTCCAAAACATTACTTTTGCACGTCATTTTAGTAACAGTAACACAACGCAAAAAGTAACACGCTAATTATCAGACGGGAAATAATATTGTAAAGTATGCTAATTATTAATGCCAACTTATATAATTCCGATTTTATTAAACTTTAAAATTCTTTAAGCATTTACCATGTTCTATATAATCCTTGGACTAACTTTCTATCCTCCAAAGATCAAATTACAGACGGATTTCCTACGCATTCAAAACCTACATATTTTTGTGAATTATATATGGAACAATAAAACACTTGAGAAGAATCATCATTGTAAATTGCCAAAGAATGGAGCTCTAAAAGCCTCCTAATCTTGAAATTGATTGAAGTTAAAAAAAATAGTTTTGTAGTTGGGTATCAAATTCCTCTATTTCTTATATGAGACAGGGACAAACGAAGGAGAGAGCAATCCTTTTCAAAATCTTTCTTAAGGCACAACACAAGACAAATATTTTCCTTGGGTTGTTGGATCCAGATCTGGAAATTATGTCAGCAGAGGCAGGGCCCTTAACACATATCTTTTGAATTTGGACAGGGAAAAATGAGAGTGGGTTTAAAAATTAGAAATTCCAAACACTTCAATACAAATTCGTATCATTCGAAGGAAATGGAGAGAGGACATGAAAAATGACTCAATTTTTTGTGTCCACCGAAACAACTGCAGCAACTGCTGAAAAGCTGATGATGGAAGAGTTATTGAAAGATTCCTTCTTGGAAGGAATTTGAAGAAGCAATTTGATTTATTGCTCTCATCGACACTAAAATTTGTACTTTTCATGACGACAAAAAGAATTCCGCTTGCAAATTATGACATGATTGTAACAAAAAAAAGAAGCAGCAGCAGCAGCAAAGCCAATAAATGCATAAATGACTTGAAAAAGCTGGAAAGACAAAATCCAACTGCAGCAAAGCGTTGTTAGCAGAACCATAAAATCAATCGTTTTACAAGAATTGCCATTAAGCGAGGATGCGATTACGCCGAACTCTTTGAACGTTTTAGTTGCAACAAGTTGAATACACGACAAGTCCAATGCTGCTACTTAAGGATAGCAACTTTTATTGCCTGATTTGATGCTTCTTTTCTAAGATGCATATATATGTATTATATATGCATGTTCATGTACATGCTTATTTATATTCCGTCTATTGTCCTCAGCAAACAAGTTCAAAATCCAGGAGGATGAGATGAAGATAATGAAATCTTGACTTGGCTGCCTAGGGCAAGGTCTCAACTCTACTATTTTATTGCATTTAGACAGTTTGGTTTTAGTTTCTTTGTGTTTTGAGTCCTGGAAAAGGGGATTTAACACGTTTTTTGCCCCTTGAGCAATAAAGGCAAAGCCCAGCAGTGTAAAGGCTTCCTTAATAATAAATGCAAGTAAGTGTTTGGTTGCATTGGACATTGGAGATGAATACATTTGCCTAGTCTAACAACATAAGATTTCAGATAAGACAAGAAAATAAGCAAGAAGAACAAACTCTTAAGCTCCAGACAACATCTCAAAGCTCTAGCTCATATAATAATAATAATAATAATAGTAGTAACAATAATAATAGTCCCCGTCCGATGTAACTCTTTGTAAATTGAAACTACATGGAAAATACTGAGGACGCAGCGTTTTGTAAATAATTGTGGATAAAAAGTATATCACCTTAATTTCCAGGTGAATATAAAGTAGACGAAATAGCTAAGGGATTATAAAGAATTGTTGTCCAAGAAATACTTTACTATTTTATTTATTTGAGTCATCAATTCAACTCTTTTGGATGCCTTAATTTGCATCAGAATTAAACTTGGGGTTGTCGGCATAAAAATTTAAGACGAACTCTTTGTCAATATTTAAGAAATCTCTCTCACGGGATTTAATCCCAGTAGAATAAAGTTACAACAAATTTCTCTGACGTTTCTAATCAACATTTTTCTTCCACGTTGATAATTCCAGCTCAATGAACCGAACACGCATTTTTATTAAATTCAAATGAATGTAAAAGTCTAGGACAATTTACGCACAATAATACATTCTATTTGAGCGGATTGTAAATACATAAATGGTTGTGCGTGTATTATTTAGACTTTAATTTTGATGACATTTGAAGGATTTAATAAGAATGGGCAAAGTTGGTGCTTTTGCTACTTCCTGTTGTTGTTTGACTCTATTTAGCTTAATCAGTTTTGATAAGTGACAAAAAATTTCTACTTTGTTGTAAAAAGGTTTGAGAATTTTTCTACCACTTCACCTTAATCCATCATTCTTATTCAGTTGGTGATGGAGATTAAAAGAGTTTAGTGTACATTTTGGATTTAAAGCCTTTCAACTTTAAATCTTTAAATCTTGGCCACTTTTTTTTATTCCATTCACTTGCACTTTTTGGTTAAAGCTTTACAACAATTGAAGGAAAATCAACAACAGTGCTCCTTCACGAATGACAGAGCAGAGGATGGATGTATACTTTTTTAGCAGTGGACGCAAAGAGAAAATCCTACAAGTATTTAAATTTCGGATTAAAGTCAAGTGTAGGCTGAAATCTTTCTTTCTTTCTTTGGCCTTATCTTTAAATCATCCAGAAGAAATAGTAGAAATTGATTCACAAATGGCCCCAACCCAAAAACTGACAAACGTTTTTAAGGGACGAGCTGGAAGTGGAACTAAAGCAAATTAATGATGAAGGACTCTTTCACAGAATGTGAGAACCTTAAGGGCATCTTTACACATTAACCCTTTCCCTCTTCCCCATCAATCAGAGAAAATTATACCAAAAAGTTTACAAAGCTGATCTTCCTGTCATTCACCAAACTTGTTACAAATCGTTTCCTCGTGAAAAGGTTCATGTATGTTGTAACAATTTATAGGTCTATGGACAGCCAACACAATGGAAGTTTGGTGATGTATGTATGCATTAATCTGATCTTTAAAAACCACCCAAAATTTACTAACTACAACTCTTTCTGTTTACCCACTTATTTACACCCCATTAAATGATTTCGTCTTTTTCAGTGTATAAATAAAAGTGTTTAGGACGAGTACACAAAAAAACGTTGCCAAAGAGCAAACACCAAGGAGACGCTTCTGCTCCATTATTTACAAAGTCCCAACTATTTTAAAGGGTAAGAAACAATTAAAGGTGGTTTTTGAACAATGTAAACAAGCAGGGGAACTGGGAAATAAATTACACATACATCCAAACAATGTCAGGGAATGAGTGAGATGAAAATTAAAGGGGCAGGTCCAAGGAACAGACACTTTTACACTTATTTACTTAAATAGGCACCCTTAATAAAAGCAAAGCACAACAATAACTAACATTATGGAATCCTTGGATTTATTTATATATTTTTTATATTCTCACACATTGCTTCTCACCTCGTCTGCTCATAATAACAAAACAAAGTACTCTAATCTAAGGGCTCTTCTCATCACGAATTGTGAGCAATGAATTTGAAATTAAAAGGAGAGAAACAATAGAGTTGGACTCACTTTTTACAACTTTGGCATCATTTTCTCAAACACCCAATTTTAAAGTGTCTGGATGAGGATCAGTAAAAAATTTTAATTGTGCTTTACCCTTTATTAGTTTCATGAATATTATGTAACATTTAGCTCTTAAAATTTTCCCTGCCTTGTTTGCACCTATAAATAAATAAAATCATCCCTGCCTAATTACACATCTCTCTTCTTTCTCACTTTATGTATCTTTTAATGAGGTAGTGTATGCTAAGAATCACAACCAAATCTGTTATTATTCACGGGTTTTAAAAATCTTCATGCCCAGCCAGCCTCTTAAATTTAATCATAATAAAGGATAACAATGGAGTCTCATTTCCTTGTTCAAATTAACCAAAGCAAGCAAAATGATCCATTTATGATCCATTTATGTCGGAGCTAAATGGTACAAATAAAATATTTATTCAACTGACGTTCTCCCATCCAACTAAAAATGAAATTGAAGGCAGTTAAATGAGAATGATTGTTGTGGGAAGGGAACCGTTGCTCCCTGCTAATAAAATCCAAGAACGCTCCTAATTTGTCCCCAAATAATTTGTTCCTATACGGGATAAATTAGTTTGGTTTAAGCAACACATGATTTGAATACACGCGTAGTCATCTTATTTTATATACGTGCGAAATTTCCCAGCCATTCGGTACACTTGGATTATACAGCGTGACAATTTGTTGTAGGAGATTATAAAACAGTGAATGATCCATTTTTTAAAAGATGTACATATAGCGAAGGGGATTTAGTCAAATGAAATTAGTGCTGCTGCTATAATGCTGAGAAAAATTAGATTTAACAGGATGCTTTACGATGACAGATCCGGGACACACTAAATAAATTTTATTTTTTGACATGAAGTTGAAATTAAAAGTAACACTTTTTCCAATTTCTTTCATCGTTCACATAAATTGGACCTGAAAATATTTTCTTGGGAGGAAGCTTATTTAGCATATAAATATAAAGAAAAATGCCAGTAAATAAAGAGAACAATGGGAAATATAATTTGTAAAAGAAACAGATCATTCATAAGTAGTATTAAAAAGTGAATGATAATTCGTGAGGGATGAATGCAAAAAAGGCGCACGCCCCAAACAGTCAAGATGTCATGTACCTTGCTAATTTTTGCACCCTGCAGATTTCTGACATAAAATAAAATCCATCTGCATATAAAGTCATTAGTTGGTTATTCTCTTGAGGGAAAAACAACAAGATGATCAAGCTCCGAATTTATGTATTAGAAACTATAGCTAAACATAACTATCAAAAAATATTCTCACTTTACATGAACTGAAATTTTACGTGAACAGGTGCCACTTGAGAAAATCTCTAACGCATCCAAACAAGTTGAGCCCATCGCTGAATTCTCAAAAGAATCAATCAACAATTTACATGGAACAAACCCAACTAATGCAGATCATTTTCGAATAAATGACGCAATACTTTCCCAATCAACATCTGCTGTCGTGTAAATTCCTGCAGCTTTGTTCTCCAATGCGTGAGTGATTGAGTACATTGCAAAATTTCATGAAACTTGAATTTCGGACCAATTTCAAGCGTCCACTTTAATTTACACTCACGCACAATTGGAGATGGAAACAAATTAAATGAAATAAAGCTCACTCACGGTTGAACCAATTGTTAATCACCACTTTTTGGAGATGTGTAGCCAAACACAAATCCAACGTGTGAACATTCACGAACTACATATAATCCTCATTTCTATTTCTCAAACCACTTTTCCCCACCTTTATCCAATTCAATTCATGATTGTTGTGGGTACCAATAATGCCAAATAACCTACTTTATCTTCCTTTGATTTTTTCAGGTGAAAAATCACATCTAATTTGTCTACAAGGAAAAGTAAATTGTAAACCAAACTTGAAAAAAAGTATGATAATAAATTTGTTTTCATATTTTGATGTGTTGACAATGATTGGCCCTTTTTAACTTGTCACCCTTCCTTGCAAACGTTTAGCAAACCATTATTCAAATAATGGCGAAAAACATGCAACAATTGAACTCCGATCATCACTTGACACCTAAATTATATTTATGTAGCCCATGCACCTAAATTGGTTGTTTAGACTTTGTGACAATAATATGCAAGTATTATATCGAAATTGGAGTGACACATTAATAAACTATTTAACTAAAGAGAAAGTATTAATAATAAATTAATAATGACTTACCCATTTCCAACGGTGGAATAAACGGCTGGTGAGCATTCGTTTTTCTTTTTCATCATCATGGGAAATCTTTCTGCCGGAACTTCGGAAATGCTTCTTCTTAACTTCCGTCCATCCTGACCGGAAGTCCCAGAAAATCCGCTGCTGTGATGAGTGTTGTGAGAATTCTCAGAAGATGAAGAGTTGTCCCCGACTGACGATGTGGTCACTGATGATCTTCTCGATTCTATTGGCTCGTGGCCGTTGGAGTAAAATGATTCCTTTTTCTGACTTTGTTTCACCATCCCAATGTTCATGTAATCATTTCGCCGAGAATCTTTGGATTCTTTTTCCAAAAGCGTCATGATGTTTGAATTGTCTTCTGTTGATGTATTATGAGAAGTGGAAGGAGAAAGAGCGATTCCTACTCTGGAATTTTTTCCCTGCTTCAAAATCACTTCTAAATTTTCATAAATTGTTTCACACTTTGGTGGATTTGATTGCGGCGTTTGCTGTTGGACTTTGGAAGGGGATGGGAGACCATTTACATTTTGTGGAGTGGCTGCCACTGGGGGTGATTTTGGCGTTGAATAAATATTTTGATATTTTTGAAGATGATTTTGATAATTTTGTTTTTGTTGTTTAAATAAAAAGTGTCCTTGTCCCTGTCCTTTAATGGAGGAAGAGTTGCAAAGAAAACTTTGAGCTCTTGAATGTTTCACTTTAGTAGTTTCCGTCGAATTTGCATTTGCACTTTGAGAAGAATTGGAGCCTGGGGATAAAGTGGCCGTGGATTTTGAGGTCACAACCAAAAGTCGTTTTTCTTGGAAGCTCTGACTTCTTGTTATAGACTCTGAGGATACTCGACTTTGAGCATTTCTCTGGGCTGTTGAATTGTAACCGGGATTTGAACCTTTGCCTTCTGGGGACAGGGAAAGAGAATGGTCAATATCCAACTCTTTTAAGGCAATGAAGCTAATTTGTTCTTTGGCATCCTTTGAGCTGGAAGATGCACTTGGCTCTTTAGAAGCCGCACTGCGGAGTGACCTCAAAAACTTGGAAGCCCCACTTGCCCTCCGTTCTACCTTTGTCCCCTGCTTTGTCGTTTTTGGAGTTGGATTGGCAGAATTTAAATTGGTTGCACCCAGACTATTGAGAGAGACTTCTGAGGATGATAATGAGGAGTATGGGGGTGGTCCTCCGCCAATGGGGGTCGTTGGATTATGATCTGACAAACTGGAGTCCCTTCCACTAGCCCCTTGGTCAGGTGGGGTGCTTGGGGGAGGGGCACTCTTGTCTCCTTCGCCCCTGAAATCAAAGAAAAATATGGTCATTATATGTTATCTACATGGCTCTCATGTCAGAACTTTTTCTTTTTTCTACTCTAATTTCAGGCAAGATAAAATAAAGCTGAAAATGCAAATTAGCTCTTCAACGGCTTCTGGAAGAGAAAGCAAAAAATAGAGATGAAAAGAAAAGAAGGATTGAATTTGAACAAACAATTTTAGAAATACAATTTGTCATTTTACGATTTGACATGTAAGATTGGAATTGAGATTATCAAATATTGAGAACAATCATTTCAGTTTCTCATTTCAATATTTTACCTATTTATTATTAGATGACAAATAATCTCTCAAGTGATACAAATCTTGCTGGTGTAATTGAGTGACATGACATGGATAATGAAATTAGTCCCTATGGACATGTCATTATTCAATGAACTTGATGACACATATACAGATTTTTGAAATGTTAAATTAAGACCAATTTTCAACTTGTTCTTGTTTTGATTTTTGATGAGGAAAAGATAAGCAGTTTGTCCGTTAGGGAAATTAAGAAATGAAACTTTGAAATTCTCAGATTCATCTCGCTTACAAAGCAATAATTGTAAATTATGGATCTCTAATTGTGCGAAATATAATATAAAAAATAGATACATTTTAAAAGTGTGTAAAGCATAAATGCCAAAAAACCTTTTAGGCCCAGAGACAAATTTGAAGAGATGTTTCTTATCTTTTGCTTATCTATGCGGTCATCATTTTCACCTTTATTTCAAATCCAATCATATTCCGATAAAATCAAAAATATTTGTGATGAAATGCTCTCAAAGGCTTTGCACTTTTAACATTGTCCCCACTGTGACTTGTGACGCAAAGTGTAACGGATCATTGATCAGATTAAAATACATAACTTTGCAATTAACAATTAGAGCCCAGAAAAATCGTGAGTTTTCTTTATTACTTAAATTGCAGTGTTGCAATTGAATGCAAATTAGTTGAAATGTGCATAGCTCACATTTGTTTCAGACTATGGACAAATGATCCCTGTTTTAAACTAGTTTTGTATATCATTTTGAAAAACAGTTTATTGAATGATTTTTTGTAAGTACATAAATTCATAATTTCGATTTTTTTCAAAGTACGTATGCAAAAAGTGTAAATAAAATCTGTTAAAAAATGTCGATTTTCAAATAGAGGTCCATAAAACAGTGCAATAAATTAAATAATTGTAATTGAATATTTATAAATATATGCCTCAATGCAAGCAAGGCCAAATTTTTTGAAATATAAATTTTCCGTCTGTTCATTTGAAACTTTATTTGATTTGAACTACTTAAAGACATACACCTCTGCCTTGAACTAATAAAATGTTGGTATTTGGATAATCGAATTTAAATAGATGTAACAATGACATGATTTCACGATTTTTCTCCCTTTGTGGCAAGTTGAGTCTGAGATTATATCATTACTAGATTGAATTGACAATCGATTGAATAATGGAAAGATTGTTCAAAAGTTCAGTGTCGAATAGTCAAATGTCAAATGACATCAACTAAGCACACTCGATTTCAATCACACAAAGCAAGTGACAAAGAGTTGATGGTGTGAGGTGACCTAATTTTTATACAAGCTATTATGCAAAGTAATGGCAATCCGTTATTTTAAATTACTCCAACAAATTCGGAACTACCTAGTCCAGTCATAAGTACTGTTACCCGGGTATATTACCGAAACTACCGAAGATAAAAATAATTGGCAAGTTGCATAATGTTCATAAACCGAATATCTTCAAAATGTATATTTTCAATTTTAATGATCGGTCAAATATCCAAATATATGACCCCTTAAAGCCAAGCGCGCAGCATCAACTTTACACTTTCAGCAAGAGAAAA
>JAQIXN010000279.1:0-48048 GCA_034698145.1 Proisotoma minuta
CTGCGAGCTTAACTGGCAGATTTTATGTGAAGAGATACAAAATGAGGTGTTGGCAAATGGTTTTTAAATCAAGTTTGTATGAAAATTTTGAAACAGCTGATCTTTGCTCATTAACCCTTATGCAATAAGGGTTAATGGGCATTAACTACATTTCATCCCATTAGAAAACGTAAGATTTAATGGAGCAATAAGCTAAAAGTGTATGTATAGGTGTCTCACCGTGTCTCTTTTTCACTATACTTTCTTTCCCATTTAGCAAAATGATTTGGATTTCTCAGAAATTTGAAATTGGCTTATTTATTTTATCTATTACAGCTTTTCATCCAATTTGAATTTTTTCAAAAATATCTAAAGATTCTATTATTTTAAACAAAACCAATGCAAACCAATTTTCTCAAACTGAAAGAAAGTGGAAGAAGAAAACAAACATCTACAAAGTAAAGAAAGAGAAAGTCAACTGTGCAAACAAAGCCAATAACACATTCTCAACTTTCCACCCACAATGAAAACTTAACATGTGTAAACTAAAAATGGTCATATGGGAAGATAAAAGTTGGCCTCAAATAGCCCCATTTTAAACAAAATAAAATAAAATGTTGTAAAGCGCTGAAAATAGCTCACCGGCTAAACGTTAAATACTAAACTTCCTTAATTCACTTAACCCTGGTTTATCAACGTTCTTTTTCTTAAGTAGAAAAAGGAAACTTATTTTCTATGCGAAAGTTCTTAAGTTCTTTTCTATACAAATTCGAATGGACTGAAAACCTGCTCTCTCTCTTTTCCATGCAAAAAGTAAATGTACATTTTGTTGCCCCTCATCTGAAATATAACATTTTATTATGGACCCGTACTTTTGTTTTCGTTGGTACAGAATTATTTGTACGAACTCTCTTGTATGGAAATGAAACAATTTCCTCGATAAAGTGAAATTATTTACACTTAGCCAAACATTTGGTACTTTCTAAGCAGTTAACTCTTCAACTAGACCTTAATACTAAGGCAAATCTGTACAAAAAATGTCTGACTACGAAACATAAATTACTTAAAATTCAAAATTTGTATGGGGTCCATGCGTAACAGTTGGACAGAGCCAAGGAATAGGTCCCCCAGTATGGGGAGCAAATAAGGATAGTATCCGTCTGTTTACTTTCACAGAAGCGCAATGATGCGGAATATAAATTGTATGTATAATGCTGGGGAAGATGGACAGTTTTTGTTGCAAGGTATCTTAAACTGTTTAGACTAATGGTCATTGGGAAAGTATATGACATCCCATCCAAATTCATAGTAAATTCTAGACAATGCGAGTTAGGAGTAAATCCAAAGTGAATCATGAAGGAAAATGTATAAAAAGTAAGCAGGCCACGCGGCAGGGGCATTTTGTGGTGCATGGCGTGATGCTTTTTATACTCCAATGGCTGATCTAGTGAAAGCAGAGAGAACAGTGCTCAGTTTTTCAGAGTAGCTTAGAATGTGCTTTAAAAGTCCAAAGGATATCTGGTTTTTGGATTGGATGTGCATACACCTCGCTTGGATACATTGCATTGGAACAGACGCATTGCGACATCAGAGATGCTGAGTGTTTTAACCATTAGAAGCTCTAACTCAAAACACTTTTACTTATGTCATCAAGGAAAACGTCTGGACAGTAGACCCGCATGTTTAACGATGCTTCCAACCGTATAATCTGTAGCTAAACGCCAAAGATCAGCGCTAAAAGCTATGCCATCATTTGTCTTTCCCTTTCCAAAAATGAACATTTTAGTTGAATACTAGATTTAAATTCGCTCACTTGGGCATTCACTAAAATACGATTAATTTAAAAGAAACTATTAGTTTTTCATTTTTGTTTTGATGTAATAGTATTGAAAATGTGTCTTGAAACGATAACTAACCCAGAATGTTTGTCTCTGTAAGGAGAAGAAATAATCTTCTTCAATAAAAGTAGATTGATAAAATAAACAAACGAGAAGAATTCAATTTAGAAAACCAAACAATGGAAAGCAGACATTTCTCTATATTTGCTTGGATTGACAAGGTCACTTTCTTCTTTTCTACTTTATATTTTTGTACTAGTTGTGCTAGTCAAGGAAAGTATGATGAACAGAAATTCGATGGCCATTGATTTGTAAGAAACCGGAAATCCTGTGAACATAGACTAGAACTTTCTACAATTCATTGGATTTCTCAATTCCAGTGTGTCACGTTGTAGAAAATCAAGAAATTCTTGCAATCTTTTGAACTTGGACACCTCGTCAAAAACATCTCAAAGCATTGACTTGTCCAAGTTGCCAGAATTTCTTTTTTTTTTCTTTTGGCATCCATTTCCTGTTTATTGAAAAGTTTTGTCCATTTAGATACCTAATCCTTGAGTAATTTATATAAACATTACATTGAACATTTGATATATGTATATATCTGACAATAGAATCGTTGACAATGGATAGAGATTGTGATAAAAGTTCGAGCTTTTTTCTTTTTTCTTTTTTTTAATTTGAGATATCCTATCTCTAGATTCATTAGATTAAAAGTCAAACATACTACAGTACTTGCAAACAAATATTATAAATGTTTTTCAAACTATATATATGTGTACATTTTCTCTCGAAAAATGGAAACAATATTTACCTGCCATTTTGTATAATTCGACTCGTATTTATTTGAAAAGGGTAAAACAAGCTCAAGAAATATTCAATCAACTTAAGTAAATGAAACTTGTGTAAATATTATCTTTTATGCCCACAATAAGTATCTCTAATTAATTAGTCATTACGTGACATTTATTAAATGCCATTTGTATTTGCTAATTAAAAATTTCAATTTCCTAAGACCCAATTACTTAGACTTAAAAAAGATCAAACGGATACACCCTTGGTTGTTTACGAGGAACAGAAGAAAGACACTTTCTTACAATGCCCTTTAGGCATTCGGGATGAAATTAATATTTACTGTTTTTGTCAAAACTGACTCTTACGCTTTACCTATATATTAATTTTTATTTTGCCACAAAAGCCCACAACAAAAGAAAAAGGAACATTATGAAAGAAAAACATTTTGGCTGATAAAAATCTTATCCCACCAGTTGCAACTTTTAAACAAGTCTTGAGTGTACATGGCTTTATATATATTTTCTTTAGAAGTCTATAAAGTTGAATATTACGGAAGAAGTAGAGAAGAATTGCCTTTCAACAGTTTGATCGATAGGAACACGACCAAGAATAAAGACTGAACTACTTTCTCTCATCTCCCCAACCAACCAAGCAACGGTATTCGCAAGTTTCACATTATATAATGAATGACATGTCTTTTTCATCTCTCACGTCTGTCAGACACAACTACTCTCCCATCTCACCAACTAACTACTAAAATATCATTCCTATACATTGAACTTAAATGCTATAAATTTCTAATGTTTTTCAACGACTTTTTCCAGGGCCGTCTTTTATCTTGTCAATTATAAAACCACCACCCTTGTAAAGATCAGGATGATAAAGCAGTTCTTGGAAATTTACGCATGGTTATACTCTCCAGCTCATAAAAATAGCTACATATTTTTAATTTTTTGAGGAAAGTTGAACGTGATACTTTATATAAATACGAACCATTAAATCAATAATTGGATTTTCACATTCCCTAAAGGATATTGTATTTCAAACGAAAGGTTGTGTGCTCTTTGATCTTGCTTCTATATCTATCTTCTATACTCACACACGTAAACTTATCTCTCATGTTTTTTCACACATAACGAGTTTTTACAAGAAACTGATATTTTAGAAGGATCAGAACTGATCATTTGCTCCGATCCCTAAAGGATAAATAAGCTATACTCTCATTTTTTTGATTTTTGAGAAATTCTTTCTCCCTTGGGGTACTCTAGAAAACTCGCTCATTTTGTACAACTTTCTGTACTTTTATTTTACAGACAACATATACATATATATATATATATTGATATTGCAATAATTCTGATTAGTTTGGAAAATGCTGTTAGTTTGTGTGGGAGATGTGTGAAATGTAAATCATTATATCGACCAATATCCGAATGAACATGAGGCAGAAGGGAAACGATGATGAAACTTTCAATGCCTCCTCTTTCCCTCAATGTCTTCCAGCGGAAAAGGAAAATGTAATTTGCAAAATATGTACAGAGAAGATCAAGTGGTTGGCTTAAAAAAGGTTTTCCTTAGATCTTGCTTCTGTTGTTTTGTATCTTTTACCATGATAAATGTCCTTTAGAATACAGTTTTGGCTATATAATGTATGTGCATATTCCAATTTTATATAATAACTTTCTAGAATTGTAGGTTTCAGCAGCGTTGGAAAAACAAAGGTTGCTAAAAGATAATTAAAGAGTTGTCTGGCTCCTTCCTCATTCATTGTCTCGAAAAGAGATATCACCAGCACACTAAAGCCCATCATTTCACGAGGATTCTGTTTTGCAAATATGTTATTGTCATGTATAAATTGCTTTAAACAAGTGTTCTCTTTCAAATGAGTTTGCGTCAGATGCAGTCTAGGATTTCATACAGACGCCATGTAGTTTGTAGCAAATAATTCACAGCTCTTATGCCATTTGGTTGACAAGTAATGTTCACAAAATTGATTTCACTTTAGCCGGGACATCAGAAAAACGGTCATAATTGTGCTCTAGAAGTACTTGAGGGAGCATTATGTTTACATGTTTTTCCATATTAGCTTGTGTTTTAAAATTTACTCTGTGTAAACGAAATAAACTTGAACATCAGAAACACCAGTTTGGCTATGCACGAGTCATTGGTTTAAAACATTGGAATATTACAAAAGGTCATCAGTACAATGTGTCCATATATTTTCAAAATTCTTTCCCCTGCATTTATTTTCCCTAAAAGAGGGGATAGTTGAAGCAGAGCATTGTAATAAGTACATGTAATAGCAATAACACTGCTGTAAATTGTAATGGATCATGGCGCAATATGAAGGCGCTATCTTCTCGTTATAACTGTAACGATGTGCACAAATGAAATTCTGCGATCTACAACATCTGCATATATACTATATAGTAGAACTTCCCATTTACTCTCGAGTTGTTTGTTTATATTATCTACATGCATTGGTTATATGCATATAAATCCATCATTTATCCCTTTCTTTTTATAAGAGTATATATTTTCCTCTTTCTCTTATATTTCCTGTTATGTGAAACAATTTGCAATAAATTATCATTATTTGAAAGTGAAAATTATTGAATATTTATAATGCCTTATTTTGAGAAATTCGGTGGTTCCGAATTAATCAGAGTATGACATTGTTTATGTGGTCTTGTTCATTTTCTTCCAAATTGAGGTTCATTAATAAATCTTGGTCAGTTATCCATATAATAAAGGACAAAGGACAAGACTGTCTGCTTACCACATCTATTATTTGCATCAGGGTTAAACCGAAGCTGAGCTGTAGAGGATCCGACTCGTTTGCAACGGGCCGTTCCAACGTATTGTACTTATCAAGCAAATGATGAAGCAGTCGTCTCTCGTTCGGTCCTTGTAAAGAGCCTGAAAGACACAAATAGACATCAGTTTAGTCATAAATCAACTCTTCATTGTTCTCAGTTGACAAGCAGTCGCTGGTGCAAGTTCCCTGAATATACTGAATTGTTTATCAATCTTCCCAAAAAGCCTTGTACCTGGGTTAACCAATTACCCGTCCCAAATCAGCCCAATGTGTCAACCCTACTTTGTCTTAACTCATGTTTCATGGATAAGAACTTTTTCTATTAGCACATTAAACTAAGTTGGTACCAATTCCATTTCCTCTCCTTTTATTGTGTTTTACGCCATAAGCAAACAAAGCGAGGCTAAAAAAGGTTTATAGGTGTATATACTTAGATACACATGGGCAAGGCAGAGAAAGCACCCAATTAGCAGAAATTACCAGTGCTGCAATTATTTGACTAATTCAATAAGAAATGAAATAAATATCCCATTAGCCCAACATCTGCATTTCTAGAAAAACTTCCAGGCATTCCACTTTAATATGGTCTAAAGGGTTTTATGACTTTTTTAGGTAGAAAAAGACTGTAGAATATGTAGAATAAGATTCAATTATTGATATACCTATAGATGTATATAACTAAGCCATTGTCATTTGCAAAGTCAGTAAAATAATTTTGTATAATGGGAATCTATTACAGGTTTAGTATAAGTTAAGATGGGACAATATTTTATCCACATAATATGTCTAAGGAATACATAAAATGGTCCCAAATAAATAAATACGACTTTTACTTGGGTGAAAATAGTAACCTCAAATAAAAAATACAGTTGCTGAGAAAGTGGTTGCAAAATAAATCTCATTTATGTCTTGGGATCGAAATTGAATTTTCTTGGTAAAAAACTGCATTCAGTTGTCAATTATCAAACAGTAAACTCAGTCTATAACTTATCAAGTTTTCATCACAAATAGTGTAATGTTGTGGCTTTACTTTTCAGGAATGATTTATTTGCTGATAGATAACAAAACTTTTCCTAATACTTGAATAAAGGAATACAAATCACTTAAAATTTGTATTTTAAATCCATTCTTTTCAGTATTATTTAATTTCTAACAAATACATGATACTTATAATGAGTTCATGTAAGTATAACATAATAAAAAAACTTTGCATCTTGTTCAAAAAGGGAAGCAAATCCACTTGAAATTCAAATATAATTTCAAAGTATAAAATTTTTAACCAAGATCTTTAGAAATTTGGAATATAATGAGATGAATGGATGGATGAGTAAATGGATGAAAGCAGCTCTCCATTCAACACATAAGTGATAAGGGGATACAAGATGAGAACGCTACAAAGCACGTAATTCAAGCTCATTGACATCCAAACTTATACCTGCTTCAAACTTAAACTTGTACTGTATGGAAATGTTTTATTAAGATACAAGTTTTGAAAGAGAAACAAAAAACTGTCAAAGTCTTGTCAAGAGCCAACTACTGTGAAGTGGTTCCAATCTCATGGAAGAGAAAGTGGTAGAAATTTCCTTTTGCATGTTATCTACAATCTTGGAGAAGATCAGAAAAAAAGTTGGAGCTTCGATCGATTCCATTACAAAGAATACCCCATAACTTGGGATCAATTCAACGAGAAAAGAAGAATTGTGGAGAAAGTTAGCAAAACATAAAAACCCAGCAAAGGTTTCCACTCTCAAGAAACACACTGTTCCTATTTCTTCTTAAGATAGAAGACAAAAGTTTTCTTTGAATTTACTCAGGCTATATGATATCTCAATTTCCCCGTGGAATTTTCATACAGAAACATTGTCTTACTTTAATTTACATATCAATTCAAGAAAATAGAATCTTCATGATGGCAGAACTATTTCAGCATTTTCAAGGCGAATTAACTTATCTTATACGTTATTTCTAGTCTCGGCAATTAAAACAAAATAATATTATTGTCGTTGCGATTATACACGTAGAATGAAAACAAAGAGGCAGAGATGCGGCCTAAAAGGAATCTTTCAGAGCAGTCAAGTTGATTTATAAATGACACATCTACGTGAATGTAAAGTGGTTGTTTATATATTTCAGTTACGTAAAAGTCACAATATCACGACCATGATTTAGTTTATCCTCCGCAAAATTTATGTAAAAAAAAGGAATAAACGTAGTGCAAGCAGTTTTCTCGAGGGAAATATATACAGCCCATCTACTTTAACCAGAACAAAAGAGCTTCGTGGATGTGGGCATACACTAATGTAAATTTTTTTCATGAATAATGAGCTGAATCTTGGAGCCCGAACTTTCTATTGTGCATTCTTGTCGATTTCTTGTAGCCGAATACAATAGATCAATGGATGCTATATCAAACCAACTTCACACCTTCCTCTTTCATACAATTCTCCTCTTGCTACAATAAATGGTTAATATTCTTCCAGCAATTTCACCCTTCACCATAAACGAAATATAAAATATTTTTCTGAGAAATGGGGAAACTGAATTTTGAACACGAAACATTTAAATGCAAAAAAAAAAAATATTTAGCTAAAAGAATCTCAAATTACCATTGAATTAGCAAATAACATAATTATTATGGCATCAAAAGCTCTTTCATAATGATGATGTGTTTATTGTTTTAACTAACGTCACTTGCAAACTCAATTAATTCCCCACGTCAAACAAAACAGTTGCCCTCAAATTTAGACATGTACCATAAAATATAATGGCAAAAACCATAAATTACCCAGAATAGGAAAATTAGAGAGAAACAAAGCTTCATTGAAATATCCATAAAACCACAAATGTCTACCATATATTAACAAAGAAAGTAAATACGATAAGGCTCACTAATTTTGGTTCAAAGTGAAACACGCCATGGGTTGAGTAAATGTACGCAAGTATGCTGCAATATGGACGAAAGTTGGGTTAAAATTGGGTTCGGAGAATTGGGAGAGATTTTCAGTGCATGACAGTGATTGTGGAGAAAGAGTGAAAGTGACAAATGTTGAACCATTCCGTAAATGACTCAAATGAGGTGGTAGACAAAAGTTAATCAATGTGATTTAATTAATCAACCTTTCCACTTTGGTTTTCTCAATTTTGTCTCCATTTTGTCCTACGCTGCGGAAACTAATTGGAATGCCAATGAAATGCAAAAAGCGCAAGATGAAATTAACTAAGGAAAGTTTTCACAAGTACACACAGAAGGAAGCTGTAGATTAGCTAAAGTTATTTGAAGATTTCAATTCAAAGAAATAGAATTCATCTAAATTGAACTCAGTGTGGGGTTCAATTTGAAAAAAAAAGTTATTCTCAACTTTGAATAACTTTTAACAATTTTTCGAATCTTTAATTTTCCCAATTTTATTAATACAATATTGGAATAAAGAAGCATGATTACATTTAATTTATTCAAGCTTTATTTTTCATCTTCCCTTGTATCATTTTTATTTTACATGTTTACGAAATTATGCATGTTTTTTGCTAATCCTTTTTTTGTAAAGTGAGCCTTGAAATGAAATAAATCTTCTGTTACAAAAAAGAAATAAAAGAACACACAGATTCAGAGATAGAGATCAATCCAAAAGGGTATGAAAAGAGTTTAATGCTATACCTGCCATTAGTTTGATATGTGATTTTCAATGCTGCTAGATTTCAACAAAATGTATTCCACTGGGACTTGAGTACATTATCAAAAGGAAGTTACTATTTCGAGCCAAACTATATTACTACACTTTTTTGCCGACCAAGGAAAAATAATACATCTACCATATGCCCTTTCTTTTCTTTTCAGGAAAATGTATATATTGACGTAAATACGCTTGAGCAAGATCTTTTAAATTGTTTACATCGTCCATTCAAATATAAACTATAATTAAAGCTGTTTTTAATATTTTTTTTGTCTTTTCAGTTGCTAAAACTATCTCTAATTGGCTGGTTTTGTCAAATAATCTTGATTTTCCACCAATAATTAAAGTGCGTGAACATGCAGAATCAAATTAAGATCTAATTAGCAAAACAAGCAGGGAAAGCATAAGTGCAGCCAAATTGAGAAAGTTTGTTGGTTATTTGAATTAAGAGTAATATGTAGAGACAAACAAATGCACTGTATTCTCCCTTTCATCAGCAGCTTTATTTAGTTTAAAACTTTGGCTTGATTCTCCAGATGGATGACACAAAAAGCATCTCATTACAACTCTGTAAGCATTCTACAGTGAGCACGTTGATAAAGTCAAATTACAGCTAGCTCAACTTCTCTTTGTGCATGATTGAGAGAGACGGGGCAAAGAAACTGAGGACAACGGGAGGAGAAAGTTGAAGTTTTGTATTATTGAATCACTTCACTTCACTGAGTTTCTGGAGAGTTGAGAGCAGATTAGTGAAAACTGGAAGAGCAGTTGGAAAATAACTAAATTAATAGGACAATGTTGGGAAGAAACATAAGAAAATAAGGAATCTTATTTTCCCCAAAACATTATACGCCCTCCTTGCTTGCATTTAACGTCATGAAAACTTGGTTCAATTAGCCATAACTTTACAACACATCCCGCCCCCTTCGTTATGACACAATTTATTCGATCACTAACTTTCTTGGCCAACCACGCCTGTTTTGTATTCCAAAATACCAAGAACCCGTCCTTCCAAATTATTTTCACTAAATATCCACCAAATTATAGGTATGCAGATAATGACGTTATCTCGTTCCCTTTCCCATCCTGTTTCGTAAAAACATTTACTTGTTTAAAGAAAAAAAACTAAATGGTTATAAAAATAAACCTTATATAACTAATCAAAATAAGTCTGTTGGAAATGTTTTGATATGAGAAAATTGAAACTACTTAAATCGTTTCGTCTTATTTTTCATCTATTTGAGAATAAGTTCAGGAGGAGAAATGAAAACAAAGAATCAACACTGGCGTCAACAATGTCCAGAGGGACTCCATTTTGTTTCAATGTTTTTTTGTTGTGTAGGAGTAATAGGAGCCGGCTTTTGGAGAAGATGAATGTGCAGAGAGTCTCGATGGAAAAGTTATAAAACGGACGCGTCCATCTGAAGGCATTGAAATTCAGCGGAAAGGGCAAAAGATAGGACTGTTGGACAGACTGAGTGATTTGACGTGCTCTGGAAAGTAAACTGTAAAATCTATTGGGGACTCAGTTAAACTCGACTAGTTCAATTAGAAGGACTATGGGCGAAAGTTGGTTTATTTTGTTGGGATAACTGTGAGTGAAAGCATAGTTCCGGATGCTGAGTTTCAGAGTTTCGAAAGAGCTAGGAAAATCGATGCCAAAAGTTGTTTCTTATGTTCTATATACTTCATTTCTAGTCTCTGACACATTCAACCAAACGAACCACGTACAATCCAACGTCTTAAACCAATCCTCAGTAGTCCCACCGTGTATTTTTGGTTTTCCATATACCAAAGAAACCGCGGAGGAGTGAAGGAATTGAAGAATTTACTCTCAGGAATATTGGCATGCTATAAAAATGACCAGTTTATAGTTTTCCACCTCCATATCGGTGTACAAACCAAGATAGCAAAAACGGAGCTAAGCCAACATCCGTTTCACTCCATTGCGTCTCCCAATAAATCCAACCGCTGCTGGTCTCTCCTTCTTTATGTTTTTATTCTGCCGGTCCGTTGAACTGGACTTAAAAATTTCATGCTACTCTTTGAATTATGCAGCTTTTAACCTTTTCTCCTCCACACCTCATTCTCCTTTATTATATAACCAGTCAAATAAAAAACATTCAATTGTAGACAAATGAAATTGGTAATAGTATGGGAAAGCAACATCATAATTCATTATTTTACAAGACGATTTTACAAATATGCTTTTTTCTTTCTTTACCAATAATTTGTTTAAAAGGATTTAATTATTGTTTATAAGAAAAAAAATTTTGTTCAGTTTGACTTTACAAGAGTGAACTTTTTCAAGTAGGGACAAAATAAAATCGCTTTTTATGCATCAAACAACCCATTCTGTCAAAAGAATCCGCCTGTCATTTAGCTTGTCATGTCAGAATTCTACACAATTTAGAAGAAGTCGCCGGCTATGTATATATATATATATCAACTTTACATTGATGTACATCTTTTTACACTATTTTTTCTCTTCAATTTGCTCTTTTATATACAAGTCCCTCAGGAAGTGTGAACAATAGAGACACTTTGACTCCAATATTATTATTATTCTCTCTGCATCTTTATTGTACTTACAATATACCACTCCATTGTCAGTCTTTTTTTGCAAACGAGACATTTTATAAATCAGCAAATTTTTGACAAATAAAACGTCTTTGGCTAGCATTATAAATATCATAATACAATATTTGACCCAAATGTTATTCCATCCATCACTTTTTGACCGGCTTTTCAATAAAATTACAGTCAACTTTCACAAGCAACTGATTACAAGTTTTCCGACTATTGTAAAATGTTCAGATGGTTAAGCTTTCTTGGCAAAAACAAACAAAGCAAGATAGTATTTTATGTCTGTGGAAGATATGACATAATGATAACTTAAAGAGAAATATGATTTTATGAGAAGATGTTCCAAATGGTAGAAAAAGTGAGAGAAAAGTCCAAACTGTCTGTTTTTGGTGAGTGAAAGCGTAGGAAGCGTGTCTATCTTTTTGCTCTCAGTTTTTGGCTCGTGTGATCTCCTTCTTGGCTACAAATTCAATTAACCCAATTCGGCAGCATAAAAGGGATCGTGTGTAATTGCCCGGTTAAGAGAAAATCCCCTTTTCTCTCTCATACTCTGTGAAATAATGTCCCAAAGTGAAGCGGAGAAATCTCCTCTTAAATTTCTTCTCACACATTATCAACAAAAACCCTTATTAATAGCTTGTCGGCAAAATGGGGAGGATGGGATAATGGAAACGTAGCTCTTTCAATTATCTAATTGGCAAAGACGAATCTCAGTTTGGCGAACTTGGAGAGAAGAGTGTTTGATTGTATACAAATTGGGAAAAGCCGGTGTGGTTTGCTTGCGGTGGGATGATAAACATAAAGCATAGACCAATATGAGGAAGTGAATGAAATGAAGATAAAGAGATAACATCACACGTCAGAAGAGTTGGTGCAATGCAGTTACTGTCGTGACAGGACATTACAAAGAGTTTTATTACCGTAGATGCCGATGGTTGCCTCTCATTCAGGGCTAGTTTAACTTTCTGGCATCAAGTAGAGATATTTCCCACTGACTGTTGCAATTTTTATAGAGAGCAGATAGAGATAAGTTAGAACTCACTCATTTCCTATTTCTCGGAAGTTTGGAGTGTACGAGTAATCAGTGAAAGTAGGTGGGATATGAACTCCTCTTAAATCCATTGTGTACTTGGTTGTCGAGGGCTGTAAATCTGCTCTTTAGTACCTTCAATTACGCATTATATGGAACTTTGAGTCAGTTTTTAGGAGAATGTAGCACGCTCTTTCATTTTTACTCTCATACTTCTCTCATAACTAAAGTCCAAGTCTCATCAAAGAATCAAACAACGTCTTCCTTCAGACCACAATAAGATTCCTCCGACAAATTCCTTCACGAACTGTTCAAACATATTTGAGCCAAGTAATAAACTAAAAGGTGGTGTAGCAAAAAGCCTCACATATCTCTAACTTAAGTACTTATAGTCTCTTTTCTCATTCATATTTTCTCATTATTATTTCTTTCTTTTTTAAAAATGTTATTGGGAAAAGTTTCCAATTTAAACCTCATTCTCCTTTATACAATAAAGCAAATTTAACAAAAATAACTCTTTTATCAGCAACTTAGAAAAGGTTTTTATTAAGGACCATATTTATGGATTTCTTTTTATGAACAATTTAAATACTCTCTGATATCTAATCTCATTAATGTACTTGGTAAAAGTGGATACCTATAATACCCACAAATTGAATCTATTTGCAATGGCTAAGAAGCCAAACAATTTCAATTTGGTACTTTACAAGGATAAAAGGTGAGGTAACTTTCATTAGACAGCTTGCTTTCACTTTGTCTACTTAATATTAATTTCGATCTGAAAGGAAAACTCATTCAAGTGATATATTATGAAAAGTTGTTGGGGAAGAAAGTATATAAGTAGTAATAAGGGGAGAATATTGTGTATTCTATTTCCGAGCTCTAAGAAACAGTAATAAATGTCAACCGAGTTTGACTTTATCGGAAGCAACATAAGTTTTAATATCTTCTTCATGGCTAATCATAATGTGATTCCCTAGTTGTCTCATGCACACTCTTCTTGAGAAAAAGTATATTATATTGAACTTGCAACAAAACTAATTATAATTTATCTTTGTCAGTTCATGAAGCTCTAGTTCATCTTTAGAGCATGAAAGATGAAAATCTCATTTAATTGACTATTTCACAGTATAAAATTATCTCAATGTATTTAATTAGATTTCAACTGAAAATGAATGGGGGCAATAAAAGAAAGTCGGAATAAATACCGAAAACAGAAGAAATCATTGGAATATTTCCGTTCAAAAAAGTTACTATTTCACATATATATCGGCTTGTGTGAGCTGACGACAATTGGTTTATGCGAAAACTTTTGATTTGAAGGTTTTTACTGCTTTTAATGTTACATAGTCATTTTTTACAATTCTACTCCAACTCCCAAGCTATCCATTCTCCAAACTTTGCTTTTGACCTTTTACAACTTTTATTTTAATGGATAGGTTAAAGAATTAATTTACGACCACTCCCTCCTACTTATCCACAGGCAAAGATTAAGTGACAACAAAGAAACAAATGAAATACGGAATGCCGAAATCATACCCAGCAGTAACACAGAGAGACTTACAGGAAGAAAGATTATTTCAAGTGTTAATCTAGAAAAGACCAGAATTTATCCGAGAGTAAACTAACGGAGGATGGAGTAATAGAAGAGAAAGGGTGAAAAAAGAGTGAAAGAAGAACAAAATGTTCTCATGCCAAAACTTTCCTTTCAGGATTGTCTTCTTGCCCCAACTTCCTTCCTATATGATTGACTAATTCCAATGGAGACATCCTGTGTGTCCAAAAGACGTGCAGAAGCAGCCGGAGAAAGCAACATTCTTCTCCAGGTCTAATATTAAATGCTCTGAAGGAAAGAGCAGTTTCTCCATATTTCTCTGTCTCTTTCTTTTCCCCATTCTTTTTTGACACAGCAATTTACAAGGCATGCCATGTGCTTGCTCTTATCAAAATACGTCGAACTTCCATCCATTCAACGTTAAGGAATTGCTCATATAACCCAAAACTTTCTCATCATTTATTTACCACACACGAAATCAGAGAACAAACTTTATCTAAGATTCTGAATCGTTTGGCACGCACAGGTTTAATTTTAAAATTTGGAGATGAAATTTATATGTGAAATAAAATCGGATCTCTATCTAGTTTGCATTCAATGCTGAAAAGTGTGTAATAAACAAATATCCAAAAATTCTTACTAAACTTATCGTAAAAGATGAAAAAAGTGTATACTTATGTACATATATGTATGGTAGTAAAATCAAAATTGGAATATGCGGCAGGGAATTTCTCTACCTGAAGAAGTGGGTGAGAGTGGAGAGAGAAAGGCGGTCAGCGATAGTTACGTTCTCCGTATTCTTTGGAGAAAAGGAGAAGGAAGAAGATGAAGTGGCCCTCACGAATAAAAAACACCGCCTTCTTTGAGCCCTTCTTGAGAAAATTTTGTTTGTTCTTGGCTAACCGCAGTCCACTCTTATCTCTAGGCAAATATTGTCCAGCATAAATGAACCAAATTGAGAAAACTTGACTCGAGGCGATACGAACTCACAGTGCCCCAATATTACTTTTGTCTTTCCCATGGATGTATGTCTTCCATACCTCATAACCTTAATATTTTATGACCACCTCTTCTGCAACATAATGTCATGGTCAACGTCATTACCTTAATATGATCATTTTTACGATTTTTTTTCTTTGTTTTAGAAGGAAAAGTTGCGACATTTTCAACCTCAATTTCTCAATTCCCTGTGACTATTTTTTCTGTTTTCATTCCATACTTTTGCTTGTGAAAAATAATGGTAAAAAATGAGACAAACCTTTAGAATAGGGAAAACTAAAAGGTATGGTAAAACAAGGACAGTACTGCAAGTGGCTGATCTGAAAGAGGCATGTGCCGGTCGATATTCCTGAATCTTTGTTTCTTTTCTGTATGAAATAGTTTCTTTATGCTGGTGTCATATTATTAATGAGTAAATAGTGCACGAAAGTTTCATCCCTTCTATTTGAAACTATTAATCATTTTACTGTAGTATTGTCTTTCGCTATATACACTTCAATCTAAAGACGGAAATCCGGCTTTTCTGAGTTCCTTGTGGATATTTCTCATCATGACCCAACTAAAATGGACTTTCATTCTCACATGAGTTGTCACATTTTCAGCTACAGTTAATCGAAACTATATCATTTTTTGCGGATTCCAATAAAAGGGTATTGTGGAAAGAATTGTTTTAGTTCGCCAATGCACTTTGTAATAAACCATTTGTGTAGTGTATAAGTACGTTTAGAATAAACTGGAAAAGGTTTTCGAGGTTAACATTGAATATTTCCTCATAAATGAGTCAAAGTTTGCTACTATATAGTAGTTAATATTAATTTTGAGCCAGCCAGAATATCATCTCATGCATATGCATGTTATCATAACAAACAAGGAAAGTTCACAGAGCAGGAGATCATCCCTCCACTCAACGAGTCATAATTAAAACTTGATGAAAAAGAACTTTTAAGAAATTACGCCATATATTAAAGTACTAATAGAAACTCTCATCTCGAAGTTCGTCATTAATTATTATGTGCTGCTTATTTTCATTTACCAAATTCAATTTCGCAATGAAAAAAGCACTTGCCAATTAGTAATTTATATTATATAAATTACAAATACACTTTTTACACTTTTCTTGTATATTCATCTATTATTCATTTATGTTAGCTTTAATGTTGGAATTGAAGAACAGGGATCATAACACATATAAAGGCATTAATTATAATGGCAAATAACATTTTAATGGGAAACCTACAAAGGGTGATGGGCTTAATTTGTATGGGGTTTTTATATAACTGGAGAGGATTACGTAAGTGACAGTAGCACTTGAGTCGTATTTTAAGCGTTGGGCTATTCTGCTGCTATTTGGCCCCAGAAGAGAAAAGACAAAAGTGACATGGTTTGTGAGAAATTGTGGCAAGAAGAAGATGGGGGCAATACAGGTAATGGAATGCAAAGATGAAATCAATCCGACAACCACTGTGGGTTGGTTTTGGATAAATTTGTGTGTTGGAGGACGAAGGAAATTTCTTTACCTCCGGAGTGAAAGTGGCTTGTGTGGAGCATAAACAAATCATATTTCCTCCCTCATCCTTAGGGCGAGATTGTATCTCATCCTTTTAAGTGCAAATCATTCCAACATATGTATGCCATGAATTTGGCTCTAAATCTAGTATCCTGTTTCTTTACTCAATCGATATCTCCACTTTTCATCCAACATTATACAAATGAATATACGCGTCCTCTTCCTTCTCTGTACACATACAAACTTTGACTAAATCGGAATTTCCGCTGTCCTGTTTCCTTCTTGCTGTCTTCCTCAATATCATTTCTCAGTTTAACTGCTACTGATCCCGGTTTGCCTTTTTATCCTTTCCAGTCAAAAGCTATAAATTCCACTTACAAAACTCAATCTCAGACACACTTTCAGAGTAATCAAAATCCACATATTTACAGATGTAATCGGATGAGTTGATTTTAATCAACTCAAAAGGAAGGAGACGGATGGATAAATATACATGTATAAATAGTTTCTAATATTTTCTCAAAAGCTAAATTTGGGAAAACTTTATGCCAGGAGCATTTGATCTGCTTACTCCCTTTAACATATAGGATACGAGGTTGTTTTCTCTACAACAACTGATGTATAGTCTGTCTGGAAGAAAATTAATGAAACCCAGTTGAACGATTATTCTTTTGTTGCTGTAAAACATAGCTGTGGGAGAAAGGTTAGCTCACCGTGTTCTTGTGCAACCGTTGCTTGCTGAAATATTAATATGTCTACACGTAGAACATTGTTGGAAGATGTATAGAAAAGTCAAGGTTTAATGACACCTTGCTCAGCAGTTTTGAAGAAAGCTCATATTCATAAATAAGTTGGACGTAATCTTGAAAGTTAAGACACAACATTCTCTCATTCGCCAAGAATTCAAAGTGGGTGTAGTAGAGTCTTTATATATTCTAATACAATAAGGCTCTTGCATATATCTGATGAGGGAAAGCTAAAATTCTCTTTGCAGTAAATGTGCATGAATGAACATTGTTCGTGTAAATTAAACCAGAACTTGTCCTCTCTCATAAAATATTTGTTCGCTCAGTCCACTTCCATAGATGAGCAAATTAATGAAAACTCTCTCCGATGGAATTACTTTGGCTAAATACGCATTTCTCTTTGAGAATGTGGAGAACGTGAACAAGAATAAATGCACTGAAAAGCAAACTCTCTACTTTTCCATTTCCAATTCATCCTGTCTGTTGTTTATTACCACATTTATTCCCCTTCAACCAAGGGAGCAATTAATGCAACCTCCATCAAACTCTGCTTTGCATACATATTAAGCCTGATTTTTTGAATTTTTATCCGCTTGAGCAATAAGTAGATTTTATGAGTTTCAATCACCATCAAATTAATAGGCAAATTAAAATTAAATAATCTAATGGTGGAATTGACAATTAATCCTTAAAATTCTTATAGCATAAATATATTTTGGTCAAAAATATATATGAGAATGTATTGCAATCTGTGGCCATTATCCTTTGCAAGAGCTGTTTTGTATACAATGCTGAAAAAATATGTTGATGGAAAGGGTTTGCATTGTACATAGTTGCTTTTTCTCTGAGGTTGGAGAAAGATAATTTGAGAATCCAGTTCAGTCTAGGAGAGATATTCAGTGGATCATGCCATACGCGTCCTGTATTGCTCTCTCCAGTTGAATTCTGCTGCTTCCCAGCCAAAGTCGCATTGATTTTACTTTCACCAGGGAATCGGAAACCAAAAGTTGAGATATTCTTTCTTCTCCTGCAACCATTACTTTTATTTGCAACGTGGCTTTTTGTTCTCTGCATTCCTTTTATGCAAATCTACATAATCTCCGGCTTTACCAGATATATTTGTTCAGTTTGTTTCTCTTTTATTGAAACTTTTATTGGGCCTTTTTTAAAATGTCTTTGCCGTGTAAAAGATTAGGAAGTATTAACGTTTTTGTTGTAACTCTTCAAACCTTAAATATTCAATCAAATTTGAACTCTCAATTTAATTTTATTTAAGTGAAATGCTGACTTGGAATTTACTGTAACAAATACATATTCCATTTGTCTAACATAATCAATGTGAAACATATCACGGATTCCTGTATATTTATACATTGTGTCTGTGAGAATGAGCAAAATGCGATGATCGAAGAGGAAGGTTTGCATATCTGAGAGGAGAAAATGATGGAAAGGAGTTTCCAAAAGCCGAAATGTCACAAAACGTTGAATTTCTGTCACTAGACTTGACAAGCTTCCTCTCAGCTTTCAGTTTCAATTTTGGTCTGAATTCTATTAGCTTTGCAAAATACATTCAATTATTCTCATTCTATTTCGGTATTGAACTGAACTTTAGAACAAGATATATACGATTTCAGACATTCTGACATTTGATTACTTTGAGAATGTGTAAATAAATATACCCTGTAGTTTACTTTTAGTAATTCTGTTAAATATAGCAATCATCAGGTTGGTCAAAGAGTGATAATTCTACTTTTGTCATATTTCATTTTGTATTAGCCATAATCCTAATCCTAATGGATTGGAACATATCCGTTGAAAGAATAATGGTTAATGAGCAATAAAATACAATCACTGCCGTGTCTCACTCACTTACCAAAATTCCACACACGTACCTATTATTATGTATTGCAAAAGTGGTTAACATTATTAATTCTTATGTTTGTTCATGACATAAATGGTACATGTACTGTTACTACATTTATTGTAGAACTAAATTTCGTAATCCAACTGGAATTGGCCGAGAACAAACTTTGGTTTCCAAAGTTTGGTTAGACAAGTGTAAAATTGTCAATAGTATAAGTAGTATAATGTGGACTAATGCTGGAGAATGTGGACACTTAAGTAAAAGCAAACAATACTAGTTATCAAAAGAAGAGTAGATTAAAGGCCCAAAAATTAAATTGTATAGCTTAACAAGCCACAGAGCCTAGACAGCCCTTTGGTTGTTTAGGCTAATAGAAAACTCTAATTCTGGATAAAGTACATTTGCATGTAAAACACTTTAAAATCTTTATTCCTGAACTTATTTTTTAAGCCGATCAATAATATCTTTCAAACAATGCAATATTTTGAATTTAAATTTCTTTTAGCCTTAGAATAATGCTCTCGAAATAGTCGTTTTCTAAATAACATTGTTTGTCTTTGCTTGTCGACCTACATATAAATTCTTTAATGTTTTATAAACTGTAAAAAGAATAATCTCTTTTTTTGCTCACAGTTTTGACGTTAAAGTATCCTTTGAAGTGCACACTTATGTGAAAGTGTTATAAAAAAAATTAGACATGAAAGCTTGTCAAAACTAGATACTTAAGTATGTGATACTTATTCTTTTAGCAAGTGTTTCAAAAAACTCCGGAGCAACTGTTTCAAAAAAAGAAAAACTAATGGACAAGAGTTTAACGCCCTTCAATTTTGTAATTTAACTGATAACGAGTAGAGGAAGTAAGAAAAATAAATATGCATTACTGAAAACAAAATGAAATCGTTCACATTAAAGAGAAAATGATTTTCTTACCTTCTTTAAAATTCTGCGACAGAAATTTTTATTGATTAATAAATATAATCTAGGAGATTACGGTTCAGTGGATAATTTCTACCAGCTTTCCTTCAATTTGTGCCATAAAAGCTGAAATGGGATTCTAAAGTAGATTTTTTAAGAGCTCCGAGTTTTAAGGAACCAATCCCTTGGAATAAAACTGCCTAAACGAAAAGATACTTTAACATAAGGCTTTGAAATCTTGGTTTACAAGATCGTGGCTCAAAGCTGAGGTAGATAAGGGAAACCGATGTTTTCAAAGTGTGACAAATGACGAGATCTGATTTCATGGGAGCAATATTTCTGATTCCTATTCACTCAGAAAACCTTCAAAACATTCTAAAAGTCAAGTGTAGCGGAAATGGTAAATTACCAAGTAATAGTAGGGAAAATAAAGCTTTGACTTGGATTTGGTATATAAAAATGTGGTAAAGCTGATTTTGAGTCTGCATGTAAAGCATTAGATTTAGATTTCATCCAACTCTTCAACTATCAAGATCGCGTTAATGTAATGCATGAATTGGGAATGGTTGGAACTTTTATGCACATCTGTCTCACACCACGCTCTCTCTACCTCACTTTCTCCAACGTTGGACTGAATGGCAGAAAGTGGAAAATGCTGTGTTTGGATTACCAAATGGCTAAATTAGCCTCAAACTTTTCCAGATTTCTTTTCCTCAGGTTCCCCTCCGTTGAATTAGTAATTTTAAATAAAGCAATTATTATTATTGCTTTTTCACATTTATTATTTTATTGTTTGGACAGCGGGGGTGGGATTTTGCTTTAGTTGCAAACTGTCACAACGAATTAGCCGGGTACGTACAAGGACAAAAAAGATCTCTTTGTGGAGGAAGTCTGGAAATAAGCGATAAGCACATGGAATGTAACATGTAGGATACAAGTCCCAGTAGACATTATGACATTTCCGGACAATTCATCAGATATTTTACTGCAGCTGAGCTCAGGATGAGAAAATCCCTGGGAAGTTTTGGGAAAATTAATCAAATTGAGATGGAAATTTTCTTTAACCAAATTTACTGTCATTTTACACTTTATACACCTCAAAGCAAAGTGGCAAAGGAATTATTTGAGAACAAAGAAACAAATAGTTGGTTACCTTTTGGAAGACAGAAGAAGTAGGCCAACAATGCAAAGATGGTTTTGGCAGTGCTAGAAATTATCGTCATTGCACTGTTCCGATTCCGGTAGTGCGGTTGATGGTGATGAAGTTGAATCAGAGTGAAAGTAAATGGCAGCTCAAGTCAACTGATTCCAGATGAAAGAGTTGGGAACTACGGGGAAAGCGAGAAAGGTGGACTAGGGAAACGGAGGGGCATGATGACAATTAGCATTTGAGATAAAGGGGAAAACGTGAGCAGGTTGAAAAATCGGGTCGACGACAGGTTGATGTTTGACTATTTAATTTAATTTTCTCTTTATTTAGCTCAGTCCCTTGAGTGTGGTATTGCAGTAGTTAGAGTGGCCTCTGCTCGTACCCTGTAGCTCCCTGAGACGACGACCTAAACTTGTGAAATGCATACACCACTCAACGCCACCAACTTGTCCGTCTGTCTTTTGAGAACCACTACCAGCAGCCACTCTCTTTTTTTTATCACTTCATCATGTCAATATCTTTACAACATTCTCTTAGATATTAAAGAATAACTAACCCTGATACTCAACTGATTTCCCGTCCTTCTTGAATAAAACACTTTAGACTGTCATTGTAGTCTTTTAATTGCAAGTAACATAAGTACTTATGCACACAGTGAAAACTACACCACTGTCTACTTGAGATTTGGCAGGGTATGAAACAAAACACTGAGACTGAACACAGGCTCATGTTTGGGATGGGGAGTGGGGCAAGTTGAGAAGCCAGTCTCGCGACACCAGGTCGTCCATAATTACTCAGTGGACCAAGTTGCCCCGTGTTTCTGTTGTCGGTTTCTTGCTGAGCCACTGCCTCCAAAAATTCAACTGGTGAAAGCGATACTGGGGAGAAAAATCTTTGGCAGGGTGCTCTTGTGAGCCTCAGTGACTTCAGCCTGCCTTAGAATGGGGAAAGTAAGAGAGAATGCTTAGGTTCAGTATAAATTGAACCAAGCCTCGCTATTTGAGTCGGAAATTCTCGAGTCTGAAACACAGGGAATCGATCTAAAGCAAAGCAGACTCCTCCTCAGCTCTTCCCATTTGCAGAACCGAAGGAGACTCCTTCCACTTTTTTTTAGCCACCACAACTTTTCTGTCTCTCACACTCCTAACACATATATGCAGACTTTCTCCCAGCATTGGATGGAAATCCTTCTTTGGCTCAGCTCCCATCCGTCTAGCGTCTAACCTCACACACATCTCGTCCATTCTTTCTTAAAATTTTCATCTTAAACCTTCCTCTACTTCCTCTTATTTCCGACTGAATCAAAACTTTGCTTGGCTCAGGCCAAATTTAACAGCCCAGATCCCTCGCTATGATTTCCTTCCTTTTGTGTCCAAAGATGTGTTGTGCTTCTTAAATACACGCCAAACTTGCTTTGAGGGATAAATATTACCTTTTTGTATGCACTACCGCATTGCCTGCTCGGAATTGTGTGAGTTATCGTTGGCTCTAATGATCTGGTTGGTTTACATTAGCAATTTTGGAATGTGGCGTACACTCATGAAAATGTTTGGTAAACAGTAATATTTATCATTTTCCTTTGGTTCATTTATTATTTTCTTGCTGAATCTTTACATAGCATGCTTTAAGTATGTAACTTCTGTTAAAAACAGTTTTGATGTATCAATTTTGATCAATGGTTTTGTTAAATAGTTGATCTGTTGTAAACTCTCGATTTGTAATTAAAAAGAGAGTGAGGGGAGAAAGGAGAGGGAAAATGATCACCATTACGCTGGTCCCATGAGATAAGAGCAAAATCAGATCCGCTATCTCCTTCATCCTCCTCTGCTATCCCCTTTCTTTGCACATTTGATACAAAGTAAACACTTGCCATACTTAACATACTTGGGAGAGGAAACAACTAATTGGTCTTCAAATATATGACCTCTTTATGTCTCATCCTCTGTAATGACGCTTTTCATTTGGGATTTGCGAAATGAATCCGGTTCCTGTTTCTAAAATGGGGTGGATTTAATCCAAAGGAAATATTATTATTATCCCTGTTGCTGCCTCTGCCACTTTATTAGATGCTATATATAATAATATTATTATGAAACTTGAATATCTGCTAATTTTGGTAAAATCATTTTCAGAGTCATTGTAAACAGTAATTAATTTTAATTTCAAAAGTTTTCCTACACAAATCTGAAACCTAATAAACATTTTCAAATTTAATTGTGAAATATGAATTGTTTATTTTGACACCAACTTTTGAATTATTGAAACTCCAACTTGTTATAGTCAAAGGCTTGTACACGTTTTCTCAAATGGGCCAGAGACCAGGGAAATATCATGGTATTTCTTCCCTTTTCATCCGTGTACCACGAGGAGCACATTTGTGCATCCCAAACCATGAGTGAAAGTTGATCTGTAAGTTCCCTCATATAATTTCTCTCCTCTGACGCTTTGATTGACACCACTTTTGCTCTCCTATTCATCATTTCACGAAGACAGTTGACCACCCAATCCATCTGCATCTCAGTTGTCAATACAACACTATTATGGCCTGTTGACTAAAATTATAAAAAGACAACTTATTTCTAATTTAACGTGGGGAAAGATTTGAATTTTAAATGAGTTTTTCACTTACTGTATTGGGTCCATATAAAATGAAAAGATTAGGTAAAGAATGGTTGGCAATGCCTAGAAAAAGAGAAGGTGAAAAAGTTCTCCAGTTCTGGAGAACACTTTCCCCATTTTTATCTATAATCTCCATCGGTAAAAAATAATCTGTGATGGAAAATCCTGTGGCTAAAACTAATACCTGCAGAGAAAAATAATGAAATGACAACTGTTCTTTCTTCGATATGAAATACATGTACATATAGAACTTACGTCAACTTCATACATTTGGCCGTCAACTGTGCTAATTGTGTTTTTACTAATATTGGAAATGCTTGAAGTAACTAATGTTGTGCTCGGTTTAGTAAACACTGGGTAATAGTCTTGAGCAAATGCCGTCCTTTTGCATCCAAAATCAAAGTTTGGCGTCATACGTGCGATCAAATCTTTCCTGTCACCCAACTGTTTTTTTCTGTGCCAGTTACAGACTGCTGTAACTGGAATACATTTGAAGAAAAAAACTTGCGTCATATTTCTAATATACATGTATATTATTTTGTGGCCTTTTTACTCACATTGCCTATTTGTCCAAGACTTCTTTTTCATAGCTTGCCACATGAGGTCAAATAAAAACAAAAGAACAATGCGGTACAAGGCTAAAATTCCAGGAATCCAACGGAAACACCACTTTATCAGTGTTCCAAATTCAAAATCTAATTTAGGAAAGATCCAACTCGGGGTTCTACCATTAACTTAATCAATCTGTTTGTTCCAATCAATCAATGGATAAGATATAGAGTATAATGACCATACCTTTGAAACACATATAATTCGCTAGCTACTTTTGAGACTTGTGGTATAACTTGAACCCCACTAGCACCGTTTCCAATTACAGCAACTCTCTTGTTATTTAGATCCACAGTGGCATGCCAAAATGCGGTATGAACAATTGGTCCTTGAAAATCTTTGAATTGTTC
The DNA here is from genome assembly GCA_034698145.1 of Proisotoma minuta. Lineage (NCBI taxonomy): Eukaryota > Metazoa > Arthropoda > Collembola > Entomobryomorpha > Isotomidae > Proisotoma > Proisotoma minuta. The sequence goes on from JAQIXN010000279.1 coordinate 25,029, forward strand.
TGGAGTCTTTGGAAGTCTAATAGATCCAGTGGCAGGTATACTGCAAATTCAAGTTAACATTTACCATCAAAAGTAACCAACTATGTAATATTAGTTCTATTACCAAATATCATAATTCTTGCTAAACACATTCTTTGCTTTAATATCTTCAATTGTGACATTCCATTGCTGAAGCTCATTGTCCCATTTCAATCGCTTTACAGAGTGTTGAAAGAATATTTTTGAATACAATCCATATTTCACGGCAACTTCTTTCATGTATTGTAAAATCTCAGCATGGGTTGCATATTGAGCTCTCCAGTCTGTTTGATGGCAAGTGGCATATTTCACAAAACTTGATAAAACTTGATTATATTGACCTACCCGAACGTTTAGCAAACGAATAACAGTAACCATGAATTGGTATATCACCTAAGAAAATCAAGAATATATAGGATATCGTATGAAAACCATCTTATTTTTAAGGCTCACAAGCACAGCCCGGGTATGAATTTCCAAACCATGTGCCCCCGAGATCTTTGTTCATTTCAAAAACATCAAAATGATTTATTCCCAATTCCTGTTGGATTTTTATAGCTCCACACATGCCTGAAAATCTTTTTAAACAGCACTTTATATTATTGTTGACTATATGGCCAATATAAAACATACCCGGCTCCAATAATGCAAACACTGGGAGACTTTTCAGAAATTAAACCAGGCATATTTATTTTGTTACTTAAAAATTTGAAACAATTAATGTATTTTCATCTATTCCTTAAACAATCTTCTACTACAATTCTCAGCTACCATGTGTCTAGCACAACTTGAATTCGTTTAAATACTTATAGCTCACAATGGCAGACGACATTGTATCAAACCTCATTATATCGAGCAAAACACTTGATAGATTAAGCATTCACCACCAAAAACTCAAGGTTTCTGCAAATGAATTAAATGATATAATGAAAAAAACATGACATGATATTGTATCTTGTTTGTATATCATGGTTTTTATGAATACATATATAAGTATATAGGTGCACTTTAAGAGCATCCACCCTCAAATGCATACAATTTGTAATACGAAAAAAACAATTTCATGACCGATTTTAAATACATTGGAAAACAGACACAAGTCCTATTAAATAGTACTATATACTCTTGGTCTTTATTAGTCGTTTAATTTACTGAATGTTTTCGATTAGTTCATCCAATGTATCGATACCAGTTGTCAACTGTGTAATAACACTATGAGGTTTAAAAAGGTTCAGTTAAAACACTGGAAATTGACTTAAACTTTTTGTATGCCCCAGCCTTGAAGTGAATGCAATGTTTCGCTTCAACGCCTTCGCATTAAGATTGCAGAAATTCAATTCTTTTAAAATATTTTTTTATAAGGAAACAAAGCCAAATTAGACGCAAGAAACCGCAACGGAATATCCAAACAGAGAAATTGTAAATAAAAATAAAAATTCTGCATTTGATTTATTATTTCAGAGATTTTTGTTTTTAGGGGAATACCTCTACTTATGTAGTCCTCAAACAATCACTGAATGTGCTCCAACTTTGAAAGTCAATGTCTATTTGATTAAAGCTAACGAGGTACTTGTGTAATTTTTGTACTCGTTATAAAAGCAAAAAAAAATAGTTGTATTGTCAAGAGGCTTTTGAAGTTTTAGTTATATCCCTTTAATAATCCAAATATCTCAAATCTGACTTTGTCAATAACGTCTAATCAAACAATCCTTTGTATGCATATTGAGTAGTGCTGTGATTTGATCAACTTTTGATTTCTTGTTTTGGAATCACATTGCAAGCATCATTCTACAAGTACAGTAAAATATCCCTGTACTCTTAAGTATCATTAGGGAACAAAACTTTCACGATATATTTCAAGTCAAAGATACAAATCCATTACATATATAAATAGTACTTGGAATCGGTCTGAAGTGATTATTATCTTGGTGTTAATGTCGCTACACGGTACTTGAACTAAACCCAAAATAATTGGCATTGGACTTGACAAGGGGCTGGTAATAGAGAATACCGAAATAAACACACATTGAGATAATTACAATGATGAGATAAGCTTCTTGTATTCTATCATAATGCTCTTTTGTAATCTCAACGAAAACTAAAGTGGGGTATAGTATACATAACTATAAGTACTTGAGAAATAAAGACTTTCGTGATACATTCTGATGTTTGTGTTCAACAGAGAAAATTAATTACTTTTGATAGAGAGAAACACGGGTAAACTGAACAAAAGAGTCTTTGTCTCAATGTATTAAACTAAATTAAGTAATTGCTAACTAAATATAAATCTTGGATTGAAAATAAGCACATCCATCAATCAAATTTAATAAAACAAAATAAGATGAGACAACAAGCTACTTGGAGTTTTTCCAGATGTACACGTATTTGAAATATGTACATGTGTAGTTCCATCAACTTGGTACCTCCAAGTCTCAACTTTTATTGAGACTGGCAAGGGCGAAATCCTACGGAGGAAAGGGGAAGGGAGGAAGTGAAAGTTGTGCTGACTTTGTTCAGTAGAGGCTGTAGAAGAGTTTTCTCAGCCTCATCTCTTTATTGGCATCTCTCGCAGTCAGGCGTTGGGGTGGTCGTTTGAAGGAACTCGCAGCATCCGCTTAATCTCATTTCCTCTTTAATTTATTTCCTCTCAAGAAATCCACTTCACTCTCAGCACACCCTACACATAAATTCAATTTACATAATCCCAATTTCATTACCAAGGGCTAGAGATAAATTTATAAATTCTTCAGTAATCTAAGAAAATTTACATGTTTAATTACCTATCGTAATTGCTAGATCAATGCAATCAAATTAGAGCTTGATTCAATTATTTTTTTTTCTTTGCGCTAAACAGCCCCGATGAAACTTAATTCAATGAAAAATTCACTATTCGCATGTACGTATATAAATATAGCCATTCACTCAAGGAAAGTAGCCTTAATTTCCGTGTTGTAAATGATGATATATGTATATTATTATGAGGGAGTCTCATTTCAATCCACTTCATCTTCTCAAATATCTCTCAATTTCGCCATTTTCTTTACATATGTATTTTTTATATACACTTCAGCAATCACTGAATATGTATTAACCTTTTCTGTTTCATTTTCTTTGTTCTGTTAGTTTTATACAAGGATGACAAACCGGCTCAATGGTTGCATAAGCTGATCAAAGAAAGGGACAAAATTATGGTCAACAACAAAAATAGAAGCCAGACTTTGTGACAAGTGAAAAGATGCCGAGTGATCAGTTCTCCTTTGCGACAGTCTGTCGGCGAATTCAATGCTCCATACTTCCTTCGGCCAAATATAAGAATCAACTGTCCAGTTCAGAAAATTTCAATCTCCTTTTTCCTCTATTGATCTTGGCCTGTGGAAATTTCTCTGTTTACCTCCGTTTATTCCCAAAAGCAAAGCGTGTGGTAAGAATTCAAACATTGTGTCAATAGAATAAAATAACTTCACTTAACTAAGATATCTGGAAACTGAGCGGAATAGAAATATCTGCTTTTACAAGGAAATTGAGAACATGAAAATTCTTGGGTACCACACACTTTTGGGGAGCAACATTGATTTTTTGTATTCTTGCATGTAGAAAATAATAAAAGTAACCAATGAATTTGTCTTAAACAGATTAGAGAAAAAGCTTGGATCCCATGAATTATTTAATCATTGGGATACAGAAAAATTGAGATCAATTGAGGCTGAGGAATGAGATAAGACACGCTATATATAGTTACAATATGTACACAATTCGGATGCTCCAAACTTATTGGTTCTCTATATTGTGTAATAAGAGTCTCTTTTTCGAATAAACTTTTCTATATACAGCCAGAGGAATAAATTGTTGCATTTAATATCACAAGGGCCATGACCAGAAATTAATAAATACAAATATGCATAATGTCACATGTTCATGTCACTTAGAATGAGAATATGGCATATGAATTATTAACAAAAGTTTTCACTTTGGTGTTATTTGTTATCCTGGTTTTATGCACTTTGGCAGTTAAACCAACGAATGAATACGACTTTTGATGTTTAACCTCAGTGAAAGTCATTTTGTGACGTCCATAATTCACAGAAATGACAGTTAGCAGGGTGGAAATGTCGTAAAATCCAGGTTTGTGTTTATAAATGCGAAATTAATGCGGATGTTTGTGCAGAATCTGAAAATTTCTGGGAATAATTCGTAAGAGCGTTGAAAGAATATTGTGCTGTCTATATTTATGAAAGTATAATAAAAGTGGGGCAACAGAATTCTTCTTTATCAAGTTATAGGGTTGACTATAAATTGCAGAATCAACTTCTTTCTTCCACCTGTGATTCTCTAAATAGTTTTATTAGGGAAATGAGGCCGTGTTGTGCTCCCTTTTCAATTCATCCCAAAGTGGGAAAGTAAATACGTTAATGCAAATGACTTTGTGGGAGAGATGAGGATCTGGGCTGAGAGTGATTAAACTTTGAAACGGTAATCTTTTAGTTAACCCGATCCCTCTCCAAAATCACTCTAGTATCGGAAAAATAAGATTGCGCACGTGGGCTTTGTCGGAAACCACCATAAATACATCCTGAGGAAGGAGATTTTAACCTTACTTAATCCTTGCTAATGTTCATTGTTCAAACACCACCACTCTCTCTCTCACCACGCCGCAATTCCGAAAATTACATTTGTGTATACAGTGGTGAAAGATGAAGGGGAAACTCATGTTCTTAGCTTTCAACGGCAAGTGAAGATTAATTGTCTGAAAATGATAATATATCCAAGCCTCAAACATATTTGAATACTCAAACTTGTGCACCAGATGTTTCAAGGTAGAGTATAGGACTCCAATTGAAGCTTTCACTATGGACTTTCACCAAGATATCATGATAGGTCATTAAATCCATTAGTCGCTTATTACAACCACTCACCATCTAGTCAACCACCACAGCCCAAGCATTTATCTCAAGGACCTAACTAACAAGTAATACAGCCTCAGCTTCTGTTGGTAACAACCCAAACAGGGCAATGAAACGACTGATTAGACTCTAGAATTCTCTTTAACAAACTTAAAAGCCCCTGTTTTGACATTAACTGACCATAAAAGCTCAACTACCCGACAGAACCGCCCACAAATTACCGGATGATAACCACGAGAAAATCAGGATCTATTTTATATATAGGGCAATTTTGTGGCTAATGTTCAAATGAAAGATGATGTAATTTTTAAGAACCAATTACATTAATAGGAGAAACAATAATTTTAGGAATTAGGTCAAAATGGCCTATATTTTATAAACGTTATTTCATAAATTATTCTTACTTTAATAACAATAATTAAATTGCACTTTATGATTAACATTGAATTTGTCTGTACCTATTATTTAAAGTATTTCAAGATACTGAGAGAGATATCTTTTGTTTGAATTAGAGTAAAAATCCCGAACTTGTACTTGGAATTTGTTGCAGGAAAAATCTTGATGAAGAAATGGATGATGGGAAGAAAGAGGAAGATTTTTATTATTACGATTTTCTTTTTTTAGGGGTACTAACATTTTGTAAATCTAAATATTTCAGATTTCGACATAACCTGGTGTAGTGCAATGATCAGAAGTGGTGAGGATAACAATAAAGAGTGGAAGAGATAACTGTTTGTTTGTGATTCAAGTATGCCATGAAAACAATGTCATCAGGGAACGATCGGCGTTGTTCACCCACTCACCCCGTGGGCCTTGCCAGAAGTATAATAAAAGGTGAATTTATGGAGGAGAGTAAACGTGAGAACCCACGTTGTAAAATTTATTCACTAAAATGAAGACAAGAGAAAGTGGAGAGAAAAAAACAAAGGACTAGGAAAAGTAATAGCCGCAAAGGGAAGGTGTAGTGGAAAGTAAACAGGGAAACTAAATAATTCATGCAAGATTTATCAGAAGACAATAGACATATTACTGGAGGGTGGCCTCAAAGTTGTATTATCTCAGTGAATTCCGTGACCCCACCGCAGCATGCCCCGACATTTCATTCTCTTTCTCTCATCAATTATGGCTCATAAGTGATCTGTTCCCACCACCATCACTCCCGCAAATCTGCGTTAAAAGGAATGCACGACAGACATTGGCCAACTATGTGTACACCAATCTTATCAGCCAATTTGCAAACTGTCATCATCACTCAGCTTTTCCCACGCTTAATCTGGAAAAATTTACATGGATTTCTTTCTCGTCAATTGAGTTGGAATGGATTAAACCACAATTTCGCACTTGGTAGTTGATTAGAAAGTAATTGGCAAATGGTTGATCAAAATAGAAAAGAGATGGAAGGATAATAATACGACGGTATAAAGACAAGAAGCTGGAGCTTCCCTTGTGCATTTGATGAAGAGGGTGAGAAAGAGACTTTCTGTTGATTCTTCCCAAAATAACGCTTGCGTTCTGAGCTGGAATCGATTCAGAATTTGTTGGTAGTTAGAAGGATGGAAAGTATGTGCTTTCTCTCTTCTACCTGCGTACATCATTTCAAACCCAGAGCCACTTGTTTCCCAAAAAGTGCGTGCAAAACGGGCCCAGAAATTCCCAAGTCTTGTTTGGGAACGAGCAGCAGAAAGTCTCTTCTTCTCTTTTCCCCACAAAACCCAGGAACTCATGGAACAGAGACTAGTAACCACTTGTAAGTTCTCTTCTTGAGCTTCCTTTCTCTCAATTTCCCCAATTTTTTGGACATGTGTGTCTGCGTTGCGTGTATGTAACTCGCCCCAGATGGGAAATTCAGAGTAACATGGACTTGGCTATTGTAATACAGGTGTTTGTATCATAACACCCTCCTAGATTTTGAGACTGGATGAGTAGGAGAAAATTAGGAAAAGGGGTTTAAGCCTGCTCACTCTGGGTCGGTGGCTCAGTGTGCGAGTGGTTGTTGGATGTGAAGAACTTTGCTCAGGTGAAAGTTTGTTTTCGGTGGTGGCAAAAGAGTGACAGGAGAGTGGGACTGAGTCTGGTGGTGATTTCTAGGGGACGAAAAGCTAGCTTCAATTTTGGCCAGCAGAAAGTCAAATCAGTTAGAAGAAGAGGAGGAAAGTAGAAGCTCACCTCAGTCACTTTCTCCCGTGCTGAGTTCTCTCCAGATCAGATTCACACACAAGCTTCAAATCAACACTCCAAACTAGACCTCAGTCAGTCAGTGCTCTTTATCTCCTTCGCATAGTTCATCCCACTTGCACCTTCAACTTGGAATGCCAAAAACACATCACTTTATACCAGCGGCACAGCTTATTCAAAGAAAAAACCTAAATTGAATTTTTTACGTTTCCCCAGCCATTTCTTAACTCACGCCTCATTCTTTTCCCAAATAGTGCTCCAGTTCTTGCTCAAAATCTCCATCCGTCTCAACCTTCCCTTTAATCTCCCAACCACCATTCAAGTAAGCATTTTAATACGTCTTTAAACATTAACGACTCTTTATGTAACTCTGTTAGTGGCCACTCTAAAAACCACCCAAATGGCCAACTCACTCTGTAAAATGAGAACTTTTTATTCTCAATGCGGAATCATTTGCTAACCACGTACATAGATAGATCCCAAATAATCACAACTACATAATTGGACCATATAATTTATACTTTCTTTTTCTTGTTTTCCCCCTATAATAATAATAATAATAATAATAATAATAATAATAATAAATTGAAATCATTATAAACTTGAGCCATTTACATAAGTATTCAACATAAAGGCATGGATTAAATATATGGAGCACAATAGAAGATAGAGATCTTTGTCTGTACTTATCTTTAGATAGATGCATAAGGAAACGTGTAATTAACTTGCTTCTGGGTGACACGAAAAGCTGCGAATATGAGTTGGTGTTAAATTCTGTAATAATCTTCATTGCTCGTCTGGGTGTAACTTTTCTCCTCCCACAACAAATGGTGGAAAGGTAATAATAATTACAGAGTTTGTGTATCTGCTAAATCAATGTAACTTTATATACTTTGAAGCCTTAAGGTTAAATTACAAATATACAATCTAAAGCAGCATTAATGAACATAATCATAATCATCAACGATGAGGTAATTTGTAATCAAATTTTCCTTTGCTCGCTCGTCCTTTGTCATTTGTTTTGAGACACCCAGAATTGATAGGTTCGGTTATTTTCAAATTACTTTGCTCATGTAACATCAAACATATGCTGCTCAAATAGACTAATTATAATAAATAGCTAATTATTATTATTTTCCTTATACTAATTGAACGAATCAATTATTTTTATAGGTCAATTACAGAAACTTCCACCTTGAGCGCAGTTGGTGAAGCCAAAAACTCGCACCCACCGACATAATACTCATAATTGACGATTACAAGAAAAAATACAGGAAAAAGTTTACTGCCAAAAAATAAGGAATAGTATTGCTTCATTTGATACATTGACAGGCTAATGGCCTGTGAAACAAAGTGATTTATCAGAAATATTAGGGTAGAGAAACATTTTTTTGCTGGTTGTTGCATTCATCGGAGAATGTGTTGGAGGGGAGTGAAATTGTGTTGGGTGATGGAGAAAGTAGAAACTTGTTGATGCAAGAAGAGAAGGACCAAATTCGGTTTATGACAAACAACGTGAAAAGAGAATAGAAATAATAAGGCGATGCCATGTACAGGGACAACAAAGTGGTGCTGGTGCAATCATTTTCATCCTTCTCTTACAACGCATTATTACTTTTATCTCTTCCTTGGAGCTTGTGACCAAGTCATTGTTGGTCATCAACAAGAGCCGGAAAATAGCCACGTGAAGTTTAATCTTTTGCACGAACATCAACTACATCTTCCCCAAGCACTTAACCATCCATCGGATTCCGGGGGCCATGGATAACCTCTTCTTCCTCCTCGTTTTTGTCCTCATCTGTTATGGTAAGTACTGGAATCACGTTTCTCTCTTCCTTTCAGCTTTTACGACACACAGTCACGAACAATGAATGAGCACCATCATATGCCTCTTATTGTCCACAGCTAACGGCACTTCGATTATCTAATTCCAAATTCCATATTCGTGGCTAGAAAACATTTTCTTAATCTTTGCCTCTCTCTTAAGTTTATGGAGATGAAAAATCTTTCAACCTGTTCATTTCGTTATACTTTATGCTACTAATATAATGGAGAAACTCTTAATTAAATTATCTTCTGTGAAAACTTTTTTTTACTTGGAGTAAGTATATTCGAGCGAGTATATAATTCTTGAGAAAAAATATAGGAAAACTCTATAGTTCTGCTGGATTACTCATTGCTACATTCATAAATTAGTCATATATCTATTAAGTAGCCAAGTACAAATAGCCCAACCGCCAAAGACCATATAAACGCAACAGCTTCACAAAGTTTTTGTTGGTGAAAAGAATGTTGGGAGCTTTCTTTTTTATAGGGGCGTTAAACTATTGGATCACGCGTGGGTAAAGTATTATTGTGACAAGAGATTGATTGGGGAAATACTGACACGTAACTTCTAACGCTATTTTTCATCTCCCTAGTCTTATTTACTGGTCAAACTATCTCTTTATAAGTGTCCACATGCACGTTGACAAAATGACGTTATCTCTAACACAAAATGAGGAATAGAATGCCACAAATCCTGTTTGCAGCTTTGCTGCCAAAGATCCGGATTGTCTCTATCTTCAGTTTCCTTATTACATGTATTTTCTGAAAGAAAAAATGCTGGTTGTGTGAGTTCATGCTAAACCTAATCAAATAGTGATAGATATTATAGAGTTTAGCAAGTTTGTAATAATAGGACGAACATTTTACTTGCTTTTTTAATGGCTGAGTTTCATTGAAAAATGATAGTATGGTAAATTCGTACAATTTGCTTTATGCAAAAGAACATTTTTTGATTCAGCAACAATTGATTGAGCAACACACAGTAGCATGTAACAAACTAATTTTATACAAAAAAAAATGTGTTGTGAACTATAATGGCATTAAAATGGTGTGAGTATAGAAACTTGACGTTTTCAAGATCAAAGATGCACATCCATTTCAGTCACAAACAGTTGAAATATAAATGGGGAATATATTGAAATTCAGTTGAGCACTTTAGGAAGGGAGTTGCTGCATAAAAGAACTCTTTCCTTTCTCCAAAATCCACCTAGAAAACCATATTATATTATTGAACAGGGTGAAATGATAACCAATGCAAGATATAAAGATAGTACGCTATCTTAGCTTCTCAGGTACATATAAGTATATACATAAAAGCATCTCTTCAAAATGAAATATTGGAGATGCCAGCAATAGAATTGAGATATGTAGAGTAATGTTGGCTGTCTCCAATCTCTCTTTTACAACTTAATAATAAAATTCAAGAAATTATCTATTCAATAATTTGCTCAAATGTCATTTAGTATGCTTTTATCAGAATTAATAAAATTATTTTCAGGATCTATCTAATTAATGAGCACACGAGTGTTTTTAGTTAATTCCTACTGAAGGTAGTATAGTTGACAATTTTTTTCCAATTCAGGTATCTTCCCCCTTCCAGTGATATGGTTTAATTAAAACCATCAGAGAGGATGATATTTTCATTTTGTAATTGTGAAACGTAGCGTTAAGTGGGGTTGTAAATTTTGCTAAAGGGTCAAATTAAAACAATCTAGAAAGCCATTACTACCTGCTATTTGTTCAGTCAGTTAGAAGGTCGTAAAGCATGTTTACCTCGTTCATGTAAGTATATATACATACTAGTCGTAATAATGATAAGAATAGTCAAATAATTCCGTTTAAAATTTGACTATTCGATTTGGGAATAATAAAACATTGGATTAACTGGGTCGGAAAAATTGGGGCTTTAACTTTCAGGTTCCGCATGGTCAAAGTTTAGTCGTTTGAACTTATATAGGACAAAGATCACAAACAAAGGAGCAAGTTGAATGGCAAACCACAAATGGGAAGAAATATGAATGTTACCACGTAACTTTAAGGACAGATAGAAGGAGCTATTGACATCCGACTTGAAGTTCTGTTGGAAGTGGATCGGAATACGAAGAAGAGTTATTCGGTTGTCGGTCAAAAGGCTGCAAACGTGGCTGATTTTATCTTTCTCTCTTCCTCAAACACACTTTCCCAATGACTTGCCATCATCAGCCTCAACTCACGTCTTCATCCCCCTACTAACGTATGCAATTTACCTACGACTGTCTCTCTCCTCCTATCACTAACTTTGCCAAGGATGGGATTATGATTAAACTTTACAAATTACTTCCTTTAAGCTCCACAAATTTGTGGCGGAAGCGAGAAACTGCCATCAAAACAATGAGACCTACTTTCACAAATATTCCTGCAAAGTGCAAAGGAAGCTGTGTTAGAATTGATGCCACTAACACCTTCTGCTATGCTTACATCTCCCATTAAATTGACCCACTTGTTTAACGTTGACAAAGAATTATCATTATACTCACATCTCGGCCTCCACTTCTTGTTGACAGTGAAAGCAATCTTATTAAGCTAACAGTTGTCCCGCCCGCTGACTTTATTATTAACATTGTTTTCTCTACTTTTCAAGTAGATATGCCGTGTTTTCTCTTTTCATGCGGAATATTTTAATTGTGTTGTTAATATATTATTGGTTTGAAGCACATAGACAATCTGATTGATGTGATTTGTGGCTTGGGAAAATGAGTTGGATGATGAGATGAAAGGGAATTTAAGGAGAATTTTTTTTTATGGTAGGTATAGGAAGAGTTTGGTGGTCAGACTTTCTCTCACTCATCCCCCACATGACGCGTCCTTATATTTAAAGGCTATTATTATTCAAGCCATGACTCAAAATACTGAAATGGAGAAAATGTTTGTAAAAGTAGAGAGATGAATCCCATTGCTCTATCAAATACAGATGATTCCATGTGGCAATTCTTTAAACTCTGCACGTGAAACAGCATTAGTTCAACTTTTTAATGCCCCACTGATATTTATCCCAGTGGACGTGTCATTCAACATTCTGGAATATATTTCTTTTTCTGGCTCACCGCACTACCAGTAACATTATGTTTTCACAGACGGAGCGTGGCTGAAATAAAAAGATCGCCTAAATTTTTACCTGGGACAATCCATATCAGTTTTGCTCTACCGCACACAAAGACACAAAGTGAATCCAATTCCAACTGCCTCTTCTATGTTGAACCAAAGCCATTTATTCCATTATCCATTTAGCTGTCTTTGAAATCGCCAAGTTTTTATAACATCTGAATCAAATTGGATTCTGCTTACTCAAGGTGAGGAATGAAGAGACAGGCACACCGTTTTTTCTTGACATTCTTGTGTCCAATCATCAACAGACACGGATGGAGCTATACTCTTAAAAAACCTTTTTCCAGAACAAGGTTTGATTTCTTTGCCAATATCTTTGTCCTTTTTGGTGTCCATCGGAAAAGGTCTCCCTCTGATAGTTAATTCAAACCGTCAACTTACAATTTATCTTTCTCCACAAACAGAAGAATTGGACTAGCGACAAACTCTAAAGAAAGCAAATAATGTCTAATCAAAGGGCGGTTACATTTTCAAAGTTTCCTGCTTTTATAAGAGAAAGCATAAAAATAAAAAGGAAGCAAAACCACATTATGATTATTCCTCAAGATTTTGATTTCAAGAGTACTCAAGAGTAGTTATATTTCATCCACTTTGTGATGTCATATAAAGTGAATAATCTGAAACAATACCCAATAGGTAAGTACAACACTTTCACTATGTACCAATATTCAATAACCTTAGTCAAGTCGAGAGCTCAAAAGCACTTCAAATTTATATTCAAGTTTAGCGTTTTATTTTTCTTTCCCCGAATGCAAAAAAAAATGTTTTGAGCAGATAGATAACATGAAGGTTTAAAAAGGAATCTAAGTATGTACATTAAATGACAATATGTCATGCAGATATTATTGGTATATGTTTCATTTCTATATTGTAAAAGTTATTGGATATTGAGTGGCCTCCAGCCATAAGCATAAAATGGGGAATATGAGTTACGAGTGTCCCTGTTGGATGTTGCTTACTCCCGAAACACATTTCCAGTATGATACCGCATTACACAATTCCACATCCGGAATTTGATGCTTTATTATACATAAGGTTTATGGACTCTTTCCCACTTTAGAGAAATCGTACAAACGTATCGGAATTGCAAGTCGATATTTTGAGAAAGCCTCAGATTTGTGGTACTGTCAGCAGGAATTGAATCCTAGATTTTGATCTCAACATAAAGCTATGAGCAATAACTCACGACAAATTGCTCTGTATCAGGAAAGTTTTTTTTATATACACACTCTCCATCGAGAATTTCATTGTTAAGAGCTGTAGAATGGATTCCTTAACAAATGTCCATCCGGATTACATATATGCCATACGGGGCCTTTAAATTTAACTCGCACATTTATTTTGAAGTAAAGGATGTGAGTGTGTTGATAAATTCCAAACTCCAAACAGAGATAATGGATTCAAGTGAAGCGAAAAGAACAGAATAGACAGATACAGGTTTCACAACTTTTGGAATGAATTGCCTGGAATGTATTCTGATAGGCTGAGAGTTAACAAAATTCCCGAAATTTGCCATAATAAGCTATTATTGTTGTAGTTTGGAAGTGAACTGGGTAACTCAAAACTTCCTTCCATCCATTCTTCTCTTGTCTATGAGATATTTTCAAGATTTAATTGGATTATTCCAACTTGAAAGTAGGCGAAGCTGAACGAACGAGCCAACTTGTTTTTGTTCCTATCCATTCTTTTATTACATCTTTGTTTATCTTTTATGTACGCCCTCCTAATGTTTTCTGACTTTTCAATGTCCATTGGATTTGCTAACTTTACACGCTGAAGGGAAAGTTTCAACCATTGTAAAATTATAATAAGTAAAATGAAATTCTGTTGTCGAAGAGTGGGCAAAATATATTTGTGCTCTGAACTTTGAAAAATATGTAATGTGGAATTTATTGCTTTCTGTGGGCAACATTCAACCAGTGGTGGCAGGCTACGTAGAAGTGCATTAAAAAGCAAGAATGTTTTGTGTTCCTGGAAAAAAAGAAAAGAATTGCACGAGTCGAAGGAATTGGAAACATTTCTTTGCATGGTAGAGTTTTCGGATTATTTTGCTATCCAAGTACTTTAGTTTCGTCACGTGTTGAGCAGTAGATTAATAAACAAATACGGATATGTCAACAAGGCAGCAATTTATAGAGGAATGAGAAAGTGAAAATTACTGTTTGGATTTTCCTGTTGGATGGGAAATACCTGTATGAGAAGAGCAAAGTGGGATTTGTGGAGTATTTGGATGGTGGTCCATTCTCATAAGTGTGTGCCTTCAATTGACCATCCGGCCAATGTGGAGTAAGTAGACACTGGAGATGATAGAGAAAGTTAATGTTTGCAATTCTGCTGCTCCTGTTGTACACTCACTCACTTTCCCCACACTTTCCTTTGCTTGGATCAACGGCTCAAGACTTGATTCTGTTTACGTGTCTCTGTGAAATAGCAAAAAATCACTTGGTCCTCTATTCTCTCTCTCTCTCTTATGGTGTTATTGCTTATTTTATGGCTCCTCCTGCATCGAATTCTTCATGGTGCTTAGAACTGAGACACTTTTTACTCTCCGACAAAAGCTGTTCAATGTGTTTCTTTTTTCTTATTTTGTGAGATCCCTGCTTAGCCCACGTGGAGAGGAGAAAGAAGGAGGAGAGAAGCTAACACAGGTTGATTGGATTTCGGGTCTAAATAAATGGAGATTATCACAGCATTTCCCATCTTTCCCTTGCCCAATGGCCCAATTTTCTTCCTCTTACTTTCCTTTTAGGTAATTGCATATGTTGACAGTTCAAATTGATTCTATGCACTAAGTGTCTTCATTGTCGTTACACTCGCCATTTCCCTTTCTACTCCTCAATTTAAATATGCATTAAAGTCTTTGGTTTCTCATACATTTCTTATTCCTTCAGCCCAAACAAACTTTTTGGATGATAATAATAATAAAAACAGTGTTTTTGTTAGTATAGGGATATTAAATAATGGAATTGGTTGTTTTAAAAGTGCTTGGAATTTATAAGAGTGAGAGAGAGAGAGAGAGGACTGTGACAAGAGAGGCCATGACATACTTGATGAGATCTCGTAGTGAAAGTACATTTTCGCCCAGCTCGCATTATCTTCCCATCTTTTCCCTGAAACTCTGGTTTACTAAATTTAATGTTACTCAACATAAGAATAAAATCAACCCTCTCCATCATCATAAGTTAGTGCTTGGGAGAGATAAGAGAAAGTACAACATGCATGTGAGCCCAGTTTTCCATAAATTCAGCCAGGCTCCATGTACAATTTGAGGAAAACCAAGTTTATCATCTCGTTCTTAGTTTTACTTCCAAAATCTTAGAATAGGCTCAGCCACATTCTTCCCATGGTATATTTTAAAACGTCCCCAAAGATTTTCTTCCAATCTTTTGGAGAAAGTAACATGGTATACATACATTACATAGGGCCTTCACATACACAAGAAGAAGATGTCGAAGTATACTTAACGATAGGCTGAGAGAGTGTACATAAAAGTAAAACTCATCCGTCAGGGCTGATGGACCACCACAATCCTTCAGTCTCCACCAACTCCTCTTTTACACAGACCCTGACTTAAGCCGTATGCTTCCAACAAAATCGATCCACAATATCTGTTTCTTCCTAACTTAAGAAGATCGAATGAAAAACATTAGAAAAATTGAATTCTTCTCCTTCATACTTTTTTTATGGAAATGCTTTACCAATATCAACGACATAATCCCAAGGCATTATAATCAATTTACTGTGTGGACAAAAACTTTTCCAAACATGCCAAAAAATTGTCTATATATTTATATCAAATGCTGCATATATAATGTCTGACACTGTTACCTATTTTAACACAGCATATCAGTATATCTAACTCAATAGACAAATAACAACATTTAAATTTTATTTTATAGCGTTGGGAATGAGTTCAGCATACTTCTGTTTTAAGAATGCCACTTTATTATATATTGAATTTAGAAGTTCAAAGCTCAAGTTTACAACATGAATATTTATATTTCTCACAAACTTCAATATTCAATCAAATAAAGGGTAATAGGCTGGAAGAGAAAACGCATGAATTCCGGAGAACTATCAAGTCTTGTTTGCTGCAAACTTTAAGTGCAAAGTTACAGTAGTTGTTGTTTCAAGTCTTTACAATTGAAGTACAAATTCTCTACTCAAATTTAAGCAAAGAGAAATTACGATATTCGAGAGTGTATTTATCAAATCATCATAGATATCCAATTTAGTTTGATACCAATGAATATACTATATACAAGTACAAAATCATCTTGAAACAATAAACTCAAATTCAAACATAAGTGTTTGCTCTTTACAATTGAGCATGCCTTAAAATATTGATAAGTGGATCATTTTTAAGCACGCTTTACTTTTCAATCCTTAAATCCAAAAGCAAACAAAGGAAAACCTTTCCACTCGAACGTTACTTGCCTACCTGTGTGCTGTGTTCATGTGCATTCGTCTACAACTTGCTTTATAATGATGTAAAAGTGTTCCACTGCCTGAATCCTTGTTAGAAAAAAATGAAAACCATTTCCCATTCGCAAGAACAAAATGAGTAAGTAATTTAGATAAATATGCTGTAAAATATTCGCCGAGTCGTGAAATGATTTTTGAATTTTTTGCATGAGATCACAACTCATTGTTGGTCCTTCAATTTTTAAAGCTTAAGTGCCAACTAAAAATGTTACAAAATATAACTCACCCTCCAGTATATTCACTATGTAAAAGCAGACAATAAACGTAATTGAAATTGGATTTTTGCTTGACTTGCCGTATTAATATAATGAAAAGAAAAGCTAAGTAAATATCCGTGAAACTATGTTAGTTTAGCTAGTCTAATCGTTATTTCAACTATTTCAAGTTACCACATTCAAATTTACTCGTCATTATAACGATAATGCGATAACTGAGTATATGCGATTACATTTTCACGCCGAATAAGCAAATTGGACAATTGGAAGCCAAAGGCGATAAGTAACTAATCTCATTGTAGCGCTTGCGTTACAAACATCTAATTTATCGAGGCATTTGTGATTGCAATACCTTTGAAGGAGAAAGTAAAAGTTAAAAGATCAGAATTGAAAAGTTGTTGTAGTTGCTGTCTGCTCAAAATTTGAAGAAAGCTCTTGTACTTATGTAATTTACAAGGCATTTCAACTTCCATAGCTCCCCTTATCGTAATTGCACATATGTGCATATACGATATGTGCATATAATTATATGTGCAATTACGATAAGGGGAGCTATGGAAGTTGAAATGCCTTGTGTAATTTACGACAAAGTCTCAACTCAAGTCCGAGAACTGAAGAGCAGTGTACATAAAATCAAAATTAAAACAAATGAAACAGGAGAAGCCCCCAAGTAAACTTAATTGTGTTTAATTAATGCTTTACGAGAAATTCAAGGATCATCTTTAGAGTCTGCGACAGAGTTAAAACGATGTGATGCGTCTTCTTCTGCTTTCTCTGCCTAAACATTTGCTTGTTTTCTTAACTTTCTCTTTCCCTGACCTATTTATTTTGTT
Organism: Proisotoma minuta; assembly: GCA_034698145.1. Classification (NCBI taxonomy): domain Eukaryota; kingdom Metazoa; phylum Arthropoda; class Collembola; order Entomobryomorpha; family Isotomidae; genus Proisotoma; species Proisotoma minuta. Next base: position 42,627 of record JAQIXN010000279.1, read on the forward strand.
GGCAGTGTTAAAATTTCAACAATCCGTTCTGTGGTTTAATGTTGGCTGCCACATTCATTTATTTACCTACCTATACATATAGAGAATACCGTACAACTCTGAATTTAGTATTAGAAATTTGCTTTTCTTGCCTTTAAATAAGCCTCAAAAAGTAGAAAGTAACAATTTGTGAAAGTAACTGTGTTTTATATAGAGAGAGAATGAAAAATAAAGCTTTCAATGAAATGAATTTGATACTCGCAAAAGAAGAAAACAGATAGAAGAAATGGAAAATCATCAAAAAATTGCAATTTCAACAAAATGATCTTGGTAAAGTCATTTAGAAAATGTTCCTCGCATCACTTTCACTGACTCTGTGCTTTCACCTTTGACGTTGTGGTGGCACAACGTGACCATTATCCAGACACCTTTGACATTACAGATTGCGTGATGGTTATAGGCAATTGATATTGCTGAGCAAATGTGCCACTGCGATTCCTTCCTCCGATTCACTTTCCATTTGGGGAAATATTTCTGTACAGCCTTTTCCGCACATTAGCCTTCTCGTAAACCGGAGCTGAAAGTAGAGTTGATGAGTGTCGTTGAGTGTTTGGATATTTTCCGGAAGGTGAAAGTGACTTGGATATTACATGACTGAGTATGCGAGGCAGGTAACAGGCAGCATCTTGCAAAGCCAACGCTTTCTTGTCATCATGCCTCGTCCGTTTTAATTATAAGTAGGGAGGCTGACCATAACCACATTCTACTGATTCGGTTGATTGGATCACTAATGCGCCACATAACTGTCATCAGTCATAAAAATTTATATAGGTTATGACACAGCGTTCGACTCGGAGGCGAGAATAATAAAAGTAAAGCATTAAGTTATTTTCATTAAATATAATAGCTCTGTTGTAATAATTATATATCAAGCTATTTACATCCTTATATTCTTACAGTCGTCTAATAGCTATTACACATGTGTAAGTACATGTAAACCCGCAATGTGCAAGTATCTTATTCAAAGAAATTGATTATGTATTGTTACTACAAAAGAAGAAATCATCAATTGTAAAACTAAATTTTCAGTATGACAGCAACTCAGTAAAGTAAGAACTGATAAGCCATAGTACTTTCTTTTAGAAATAAGTGGTTCGCTCACATTTCTTGGCACAACCATTAGCGTCAGTCTTCGTCTTCTTGTTAGCCAAAGTTGGGGAGGATTGACTTGTAGAAACTTAGCTTAGCATAGAATAAAGTTATGTGACAGACCGACTTGACAAAATTTAGGTAGTTAGTATGCATGACTTCTGTCAGAATAGTTACTCTTGCTCTCCTTCGTGGTTCGTCAAAAAGATGCCATTTCCTTCTTCTTGTTACTGTCTATGACGGCCGTGGTTCTCGTGGCAAAATGTTAGATGACTCGAAAGCATTATGATTTCAAGAAATCAAAATTAAGTAGGACTCAAATCAGTTGCCTTATGTATTATATCTATTACTTACTATAAAATCTTTACAGCATTCTCCCAGCAAAGCCTCTTAAGAACAAAGCAAGTATAAATTTGCCAAACTAGCCAGTATTTTGTAGTAGGATGGGAAATTAAATTACACAGTAATTCATCTATACAATTTGAGAAATTAAGTTAACTCGATTAAAAAAAAGTTTTTACTAGAGTGCTCTAATTTACTTTGTTCATGAATAGAGTTTTACAATTTTTTAATTAGACGTTTTTCAGTAAAGTGATGAGATGAGGACATAAATTATCATTATTCTCCATCATGCATGACATCTTTAATATGAGCACTCGAGCATATTACAGAAATTCTCTATTCTAAATTTTAAATCGTACTTTCTATTTTTTTATCAAAGTACTTTGTTAATCATTTTAGCAACAACAAAGGAAATATAAAATTTGTCATATAAAAGTAGATTAAAAACATGTTGTAAAATCCTTTTAGACAAAATAAATCTGCTTATCATCATTACGGCCAAAGGATATAAGCTAATGGTTAAAACAGAAAATGAAATGTTTCCGTAAAGAACTTAAGCTTACACAATTTCCTTTGTTTTATTCAATTTGTAAAAAGGGACGCCAAATAGAGCATGCAAAGAAATTTGATCTAATCACCCGTATTTGACTACCATCTTAACTTTGAATATTGAATGGTAGTCCTTTCAGATGGTTTTGTATTCCTCGTAATGCCTTTTCCTTTCAACAAGTATAACATGCATTACATTATCCCTTTTATCGTATCATTTCCACTTCCGGACCCGGGGAGCAAAATAATGGGAGAATGGATGATGCATATGAAATTTATCAATATTATATCCTTTAGCCAGCAACTTTTCAGAGTCCAAGAGAAAGCTGCCACTACCACCACCAGTCTCAGTTTAGCCATCATTTTATACAACTTTCACTCGGGAAGGAAACTGACACTGCAACACGGAGATACAGAATTTTGAGCCCGAGCGTAGAGAAATGCTTTCCGTTGAGATCACCACAAGCAAAACCTGATCCTTTGTTTCAAATCTTTAGTTCGCAGTCCCTCACTATTTGGCTTTTCCAGATTAATCTCTGGAATAATTACTATAGATCATTCTCAGATTCCCTTTCCCATCCTCCGTTTGCTTTAGACTTTTTTTTTAACCTGTTAAAGCCTACATTCGGGATAAATAAGCAATGCAAACTTTCATTAAGTTGTATGCTCAAACTCCATTTAAAAAAACTCTATTAATAATTAAATTATTGTTGTTTAAAAAATATAGCAAAAATGATCAAAAAATAAAATGATATGCAAAATAACATGAAATGCAAACTTAGCAAAATGCATGCTAAGTTTGTCTCACATTCACCATTTTGAAACATACATATAATAAATAATATATGATTTGTTATTGACACAGTAATCTGTAAGGATTCAGGAAATCCGAAACGGAAATCCTGTTCATTTCTGATGGACACTAACGTAATGTGTTTAATAAATATACATTCGTATAACTCATACGTGCCAATGAATGTCAACATACAGCAGCAGAGGGCAAATAATAATTTCTAGTGTAAACAGTAAAAGCCACTCTTTCCAGTCATTTGTGTAAACTTTATACAAGTTAATCCTCAACATCCGAAATATAATCTACTTATCATATACTGACTGGGTTTGAAATTATGCAATAAATTATGAAGATTTTGGATGTGCTGATGGCCCACATAATAGGCAATGATATATGAATGTACATGACACAAGTGAAATCCATTATCCTCCTATTCAAAAGCGTGTGGATATGTTTACTTTCTTTCATTTTCATTGTCATTCCCAGACACACACAAAAATTCACTTTCCTGTTCACACAAACTTTCACTTTCAATGTTTAGGCTAAGCCATAATAAGCTCGAATCTTTCCCCACTGTCCAATAGTGGCAGGTGACTTCAATTTGATGTAAATACAACTGACAGCACAATTTCCTCTTTGCTCCTCTACAAATATATGAATGGCAGCCTCTAAATATACTAATATTATTTTCCAGTGGACAGAGGAGAAAGGCAACATGCCTCACGTAAAGATATGACACCAAAATTATGTTGGTATATGTATATTTAATCATTATTTTCCATTTTCGTGTCCCACGAAGCCCAAGATACAAGTGTGGATAAGAATGAGCAAATAGTGTGTTAACGAAGTTCCACATAATTTGGGTTAATTACCTCTCTCACGAAGAAAGAGAGGAGACGAAAGTCTTTTGTGCCCAAGCTGCACTGACTGTTGTTATCTGTAAAGTCTATACCTAAAAAGTTATACTCTCGTAAAGATTTTTAATGGTTAATTTTTGCGGGGGAACGTCTCGTGGGGTTCATGAGAAAATTGTTTTAGAAAATGCGGGCTATATCCTTTTGACGGAAATTAATAAGAGAAGTTTGCTGGTTGCAGTTTTACCTTAATAGTCTGAACAATTTCATTTTATTTGCCTTGAGCAAAGCGGGGAGTGTGACAGTGGTGGTCAAACAATTTTCTTTTTAGTAAGACTTTAGTATCCCAAAGTTTAATCAGGAGTAAAGGAAGTGTGGTAGTGCTAAATTTTTTACATGCAGTTGATGGCTATGCCGATTTCCGCCATTTCTTCCTCTCAAGAGCCTCCTGGTATTAATCAAAAGTTTTCTCACGCCTTCTCTCAATAAACTTTTCTCTTGGCATCTTCCCATTCATCAGGCAACTCTTATTTCTCTACTTCTATATATAATCTAAATATCCATGTCTTCCTACATTCTCCAACCACATGTTCAACTTCTCCATTGTCTCCCTTTCCAACTTTCTCCAAGAAATAGATATCCATCTGTAAATGAATCAACAAACTCATCTCAAGCACTAATTCCAATCTTTCTTCAGTCAAACACCACAACCATTATACAATTCATATAATTCATTATTTTGGATGGCCTCAATTTCTTCCATCTCGTCAGAATTGTATTAAACTTTCCAAGTATTCGACGGATGTAATTATTTTTTTTATTGTATTACTTGAATTACTTGGAATACTTATTAATTTAATTAAACTCATACTTAAAGTTAAGCACATTATCATTCTTGGCATTGCATAAATATATTGTATATTGAAATTCCATTTCACACAAAATGGAAAAAGTCAGCAAAAAATATGTCATAATATTCGTGAAAAAAACTCTTTGGATTTTTGGTTCATTTCAAAGCCTCGTCAAAGATCCAACTTCTCAATTTTGTACTGTGTTCATGCTTTTTGGCCAATGCTACATAAATTAAGCACCTTCAAGTTTTCGTTTTGCTTGGTCGCTTTTGGAGCAATTCAGTTCTTCATTTCAGATTCCAGGCAGATATTTCACGTTTTTGACTTTCATCTTTTGTAACATGTTACTTTTTAGCCCGAGTCAGGGCTTAAGTTATGTAACCATTGTGTCCGTCTGTATGGGACACGATAGAGCCCAGAAAGTTTATCCGATCGTTCTCAAATTTTGCACACTTGTTTACGAGATCAATTAAAGAGTTATTCAATTCGAAAATGGGTAAAATCGGTCAAAACGTTTAAAAGTGGTGAGGGTCGAGGGTAGGAAAATTGTATAAGGAGTAAAAACCGAAAAGCACAAAATTCGACTGAGCTTGATCGAAATTGATTTAGAACGATTATATGCCTTGGGTCTATAATTACTTATACAAACTTTCATGAAAAAATATTCAAATGGGGCGAAGAAAACGCAAAAACTGTTGCTTGGAAACTTGATTTTTTTAGTCCCGTACAATTGTTTATGGGCTTATAATATGTTTTGAGGTGACATAGCGCATCAGGACCCAATGTTGAATTGTCTAGAATCAGTGTTTCGTTTTGGACGTCCAAAACCGTTTTGGACGTCCAAAACCGTTTTGGACTGGACACTGTCCAAAAGTGTCTAAAATGTCCAAAAGTGTCCAAAACGT
>JAQIXN010000280.1:0-48035 GCA_034698145.1 Proisotoma minuta
CCACCTGCAAAGAAATAACACTTTCTTATTGTCTTAATTGTTGAGTAAAATAATAATTTATAAAATCATTGTAAAAGGGCATACGTAATCAAAGTCAACGTGTTTATTGTCAATCAATAACTTCCGTACATCAGGGTCAACAGAATGGAATATCGAATTAATAAATTTTCGCCCTGATTGATGTCCAACCCAAAATAACCACTGTTGAATAGTAATAATTTGAAAATATTGACAGGAAAAATCCCCACACTTGACAATATTTTTTCCAAATTGCTCCCTACAAGAAATCACAAAATGTTTTATGATATATAGATATATATTTGATTCATGGATTTTATTTTACATGGTTCTGGTAACTGAATGGCTCCATTTTTTTAGCATATCCGGTACTCCTTTTGCAACTCCTGCTGCCCAATCGTTTAAAATGATGGTTATTGGTGTTTTAAAGATTTCTGCACAACGCCACAAGCTATTACATTGCACAAGGCATTCTAAGATTTTGGTGAGTGGAGTAAATGTCCGTTTCACAAATTCAACCGACGCCTTAGGACCTTGGTTTTCATCTTCATCCTCTTCCGCATAATGCTCATAACACCAAGATCTTACTTGAAGGAAGAGTGACTATAAAAAAAAAAGTTTAATTGTAAAAAGTCCTTTTGAGGTTTGTATTTTCTATACCTCTAGAATATTTGTCAATGTTGAAGCTTCATATGAGAGCTTCTCAGCAGCTTTCATATTTTGGTCAGTTAGGCCAAGAAGAAGTTTGCAAACTTCGATTAGCACCTCTGTGAGTGGGGTAAAAAATTCTACAATCTTTTCTGTTTCTTCAGTCTGAAAATTATGAATTTATTTTTTTTAATCCAATTTATTTTGTTTTAACTACCTTTTCAATTTCATGGGGCTGGGGAATAACGCCATTTAATTGATGAACGATATATTCCAAAACTTTGACGCGTTTCTTTCTAGTCCGGTCATGGGCCTAAATTTAAAATTACCAATTGTCAAAATCACCCAATTTAAACTATATAATAAACGGCTACCTTTTTAACTTCTTGCATTACATATCTAAGTGTGTCCTTACTAATTTCAAATGGCTGATCGCCATCGTTATCCTCCATTTCCTCCATGGCGTGTCGTCGTCAACAAATAACTATTCGCTAATTGTTGCTTTTAACAATGAATTGAATCAAGTGGGACTGGCGACCGAGTGACCACTGAACAATTAAAATTCGAATAAAATATTTTGTTTAGGGATGACCTCCGAAGGGATAAAAAGGTAAACAATGATTTGCGTCTCAATTTGGCCGGAGAGCAAAAACCCATTTGGTGATTAATCCACTTCTCTTTCCGAGGGCAGTCCAACGTTGAATGTTTTTTTGAACATGTGTCAAAGTTTCCTCGCAACTTTCCTGTCCAACGTTTCCTAAAATAAATACAACATGTTTAATATTTCCAAACTTGTCAATAAAATCACGGACAGGGTAAGCAATAGTTGTTTTGGGGATAACTTGTCTAAATTAGAGTTGTTTAGGGAGGGTCTCGTGATGGCGATGGGGGTGGTAACATGTCATTTGTGGACACGGAAGAGACACATTCAGAGGGATTTTTATGTCCAAATTGTATGACGGCCTTCCCTTCCCCTGAGGTTCTTGAAGCGCATTACAATGCCGCCCACGGCGGAGGAGACGGAATCAGCGCCGCGTCTTCCTCAGATAACACTTCCACAAATGGAGACGATCTTCGACTACTCAGAGAGGAAATACAAAATCTTCAGCTCAGTCTTTCAGTAATTTAAAGAAAAAAATCAATTTGGGATTAAGTAAAGTATTCATTTTATTTATGCGTTCAATTGATTGATTTAAGGAGGAAAAGGTCACGTCGGAAGAATTGAAGAAAGAGGCGAAAAAGATGGCCGCAGGGCTTATCCATGAAGGGGAAGTACAAGAACAGGAATTTGAAGATGTTAAGAAATCATGTAAGGATTTTATTAAATATTAATTATAATTTTTAAACATTTTTTTTTTCGTTTTTAGTAAATTCTGAGTTGACCCTGCTACGTCAACAGTTGGCAGATAGCTTGGAACAAAATTCAGCTATTAAGAAGGAAAAAATGGCAATTATTCAAAATAATTCAGAACAAAGTGCAATTATTCAAGAATTAAAGTCGACAATTACAAGTTTAGAAGCCAGTTTAAAACACAAGTAAAAACATTCAATTATTAGTATAAGTAGTATAACTAACCATAAAAGTATGTGTAACTTTTTTTTATTCCTAGAAATAGCATTGATGACGCTGCTGTGTTAAAACAAGAATTGGTCAGTGTTCAACGTATGATGGACCAATTATCACTAGAGAAAGAAAAACAGATCGAGGAACTACAAGAAAAAGTTGAAATTTTATTATTAGAAAAATCTAATAATAAATCTTCAGAATTGGAATCACAGTTAGCTGAAAGCAATCAAAATTTGGACTCGTTACGAAATGAGATTACAAATTATAAATCAGAAATTGAAAAATTAAAGACATGTCATCAGAGTGATTTGAAACAAACGACAGATAAATTAGACGAGACTAAAATGCAGCTGAGCAGCGTAAGTGATTTAAATATTTCCTGGTTAAAACCGTTTTTACTTACAACATATTGTGATTACTTGCAGTCCAATAGTAAAAATTCAGAACTAAATAAAGAATGTGCGACACTAAAGGAGGAAGTCGCCCGTTTAAACAGCCAGCATACCGAGTTATACCGGAGAGTTGAGGGGGGCGAGGGGGCAAAAGCAGCACTGGAAGCATTGCAAGAAGAAAACAAATTGTTGAAAGAAAATACCACCACGCTTAACAAAAGGAACGCAGAGCTTACCACCACTGTAGAACAGCAATCATTTTCAATTGAGGCATCAGAAAAATCTCTGGCAGAATTAAAAGAAAAATTTAAAAGCCAGCAGCATAAATTTGCAGAGTTAGAAGCATCTTCCGCAGTGATAATAAAACAAAAATCGGAACTTGAAACTAAAATTCAACATCAAACAAAGGCAAATGAAAGCAGTATTAAAGCCAACAAAGAACTTGAAAAACAAGTACAAGCCCTTGTTTCCGAAATTGAAAAACTAACCAAAAACATATCAAAGTCAGCTAAAGAATTAGAAGAGAAGGTATGTATGATTTTTTTTATCTTTTGAACATGAATAAATGCATTTTTATACAGGATATCTCAATCAACAAGCTAGAAAGAAAATGCAACGAGCTTTCTGGTCAAGGTAAAGTGATATTATACTTTTAAATATTTCTAATCTTTATCTTATAGAATTTCATTTTCTTTTAAATAGTTTCCGAAGCTTCAAAAATCAAAACTCAGCTAGAGGAAAGCACCACAATGTTGCATAACCAAATCAAAGAATTAAAAGAAATTAAAGTAAGTTATTTAGTTCTGGTTGAAAGTTGAAACGTATTGCATATATTTGTATTTTATTTTCAATTTTTACACAATAGGAAAATCAAAGTCAAAGGCTGCTTGATTTCGAAAGCGAGCACAAAAAGTTGACTGAAAAATTGAAAATAGAAGAAGATGCTAAAGTTGCTATCAAATCATCAAAGGATAACTTGGTGAAAAAATTAATAGAAAAATCAAATGAGTTAGATCAAATCACAAAATCATACACCGAAATCCAAGAGACTAATCATAACTTGGAGGAAAAATTATCACAGGCTAATAAAAGGAATACTGAAACCGAGGAGAAATTCAAGTCTCAGTTTAAAGATATGGAAAATAAATTGGCAACAGCAAGTCAAGCTTTACAAACCAAAGTAACGGAACTAGGGGAAATAATGGCAGAAAAAGATGTTAAACTGGTAAGGCAATTAATTGAAACGGTAGCAGTGGATTAAGTTTTTTTAGCCTTTGTTTGAATTCGAGAGGAGAATTTTTGATTTTATTTGTTTCTTTTATTTCATGCAGAAAGAAACAGAGGAATTATTGGAAGAAAAGAAAAAAGTTGAACTGGAGACAGTTGAGCGAGCAAAGGAACTGGAAGTAAATGTACAGACACTAACATCTCAACTGAAAGAGAGTGAAAGTAAATTGCAAGCTTTACAAACACAAGCGGATTCAATTGTAGGAGAAAAGTTAGGTGAGTTTTCCGCATCTCTGATCTGTAATCTATTACATTTTTTATCGCATCTCTATAAAGTGTGATAAATTGTAGTTTTGATCGCATCATGTGATCATCACACCTTTAGGATAAAAATTATTTCTTTTCCAATTCAATGTCCATGTTTTTAACACCAGCTGTTGTTTTGTTTGATGGCAGAGTTGGAAAAGAGATTAAAGTCCAGTGAAGAAGAGAAAACACTTTTACTAGAAAAGTGTCTATCATGTGAAAGTGAGATGGAACAACATCACCAGAAAATTAATGCGATGCAGCGGAAATTGGACGATTCTCACGCCGCTTTACAAGAGCTTGGTAGAGAAAACCAAAGCTTGCAAATGGAAAGTGCCAAACTTCAAGGAAGAAAATGGGCTGATGACTCTGTCGTTACCAATTGTTCCGGTTGCACCAAAGAGTTTTCCTTAACAATTCGAAAGCATCATTGCAGACATTGTGGTCAAATTTTTTGCAATGATTGTTCTTCCCGGAATGCCGCTGTCCCAAGTTGCAAAAAACCAGCCAGAGTTTGTGACCCTTGCTATCAAGAGTTATTAACTAAATGAAAAGACTTATTGTTCCATGCCTTTTTTGCTCTTAAATTAAACACAACACGCTATTGCATAGCAAGCCATAAACTGTTTTCATTCACCAAAATGTACTACAAATATTAATGAAATGCTATTAAAATGTTTTATTCAATAAATGAGCTATTATATAGTTTTTCACCACTATAAAATCCTTGTTTTTCATTACTCTCAACTTTCCCAGGTAGTAAGAAATAAAATGAAGGACGTGCAAGTAATCCTAATAAGTGTGCCCCTCTTTACAACAGCGGCATACGACATAAGTACATAGGGGGATTTTCCTCAAAAAAGACGGTTTAAGCATTAAAGGTAGGATTTCTAGTTTCTTTCAATATTATGCAAAATCTCAACCGCAGACTCAACATGAATAGGAAGTGAAGAGCTTTGGTGAAAGTGGCCAATTCAGCAGAAATCTAAAATGATTTTTCCTCCTTCATCTTCTTCTGAAATGATGGGAAGTGGCAATTGGTGGATGCATGAATTAATGATCAACTGGCTTTCATATGCTCTGGAGATATTTTTGGGTAAAATATTCTTTTTTCCACAGAATTGTAAATGACACACTGCCATTTGATAATCCGAGAGACAAAGCATTGGTCCCTGGACAATTCTGCTTTTGTATCCCTATCTTTATTACTTGCATACGTAAAAAGTATTCACAAGTCTTTCTTCATTCATAAGCTCACTTTTGTCTGTCCACAAACACAGAATTCCCATTTGGCTGTTTATTGTTTAGGGTTGAAAGTGGCCATGTACACAAAAATACAATGCTTGATTAAAAGTAAATATTAATGTAAGCGTATATACAGCATAAATCATGAACAAAGTATATACAAACAAAGGTATACAAAGAAATTAACCTATTTATTGGCAGATAATTTATAACGATATAGCAAGGGATGAACCCATGCAATAAATAAATAAACTGGAGAAAGTTTGAGAAAGTTTTAATAGCTCGTTTTGAAAAATGGGTTTTTGTGTAATGGTTCTTTGCTGGCCTAGCCATGACACCCTGATAGCTTTTCTAACCAAGCCACTTGAGACTCAAGCTTTTTTTCACTGGGAAATGTTCTCCGTGTTTTCTACGAGTCACAAAATTCGTATCCTCTGCCTACTTTAATTAAACCGCAACTTTGAAGGCTATACTAATTAAAACCACAATAACTAAACTTTATGCTCTGCATGTTGTTGGCTAGAATAAACTAGAATTTGTCTTTCATAATTTAACCCTGACATATCACATCATGTTACTCAACAAAACAGTCGATAAATAAGTTTCTTATTTCTTGTTGTTTTTTATGTGCAACATCTTATTTTCACAAACAAAACACTAGAAAATATTGTGTCAACCTCAATAACAACTTTCTCCTGCTCTGTTTGTAATATTTCAAAGAGTGATGGGAAGAAACTGTCATTTCCTTTTCTTTACATTCCTTTACCCATCAGCCCAGAGAAAGTTGTTTTCTGTGTGTACAAAGCATGACTTCAAAGCAGTTGAACCGCACTACCTCACACACCTAACCAAAAAACCAATCTTTGAAAGAGAGTTACGTACTTGGATTTTTTGTTACAACCGCAGCAGGAGGTTTCTTAATGATTTGGCTTTTGACTACTACTACAATAGAAACCAACTAATAAAGCCCACTAAATACTTGAACCTTTTGACACTTGTTTAATTTAATTGGATGGTATTGGTCACTTTCTGTTACTTTTTTTCTGTTGATCCAAACAATAGTTTGTTGAACTCTCTTGATCTATCACAAGTAGCACACATATTAAAGAAATGCTTCCTTGTGCGAATTTGAGTTATTGTGGCCAAAGTAAATAAATATATATAAATAAATAAATACTTTGAACACCCCATAAATAAGCTTAGAGTTAATAATGCGTAAGCCAATCTCTATTTATTAACTTGGTCATTGTTGGAAGGTTGAATAGAATTTCTGTTTTTAACTTTTCGGGAAAAGCGATGCATGAAAAGTAATGAAAACGCCTCCAGCAAAATTTTCTACCTTATTTTTGTAAGTAGTACAATATTGTGCAAAAAAGCAGAGAAGGAATGGATATATTGTTCAGGTAACACATGTCAAATAGTATGAAGAATGAGAAGATTTTTATTCGGCTCAGTGGCCATTTTGGTCGTTTACAAGTAAAAAGTTTTCAAGGCTTTCCAAGCTTTTATCAGCATAAAGTTTGTGATATTTTCTGAGAACACGAATGACCAAATGTACAAATATTGATCTTATAATCTATTCTGATCTGGTTGAAAATATCAAAACATTGTCCAACTAGCATCAATGGCATTATTGAGCCAAAACTCTAAGCTATTTAGTTTTGCTGAAATTGTCCATTGTTCGACAGCTTAAGATATTGTCCGCAGCAGTCTAAAATATATAAAATGAAAGGAATGAATAGCAACCGCATCAAGCTACTTAACATCAACTACGAAGCCAAAGTTGGAATATTATTATATTATACAACTCTCCTCATGTCTCTTTCGCTTGAAGGGAGAAAAGAGAGATCCGAAATTGACTCTATTTATATATAAAAGGGAAGCCGAAAATGGAGTCTTCTTGAAAGAGAGAATTTTGGGGAAATGACATTAAGATCTTCAATGGAAAATGAGTTTCAGGTTAATTACCTAACTAGATTTCCTTGCCAATGTTGATGTGATCAAGGGAGCGAAAAGAGGTCGAGGATTGAGATTGACAAGGAAGGAAGGGATGTGTTTCCTTCTGAAAACTGTGAAACATTCCCATTATGGAAATTCCCTTCACCAGCAACCAAGTTAATGAAAATTGAGAAGAAGCCTTATTCCTCCTTTACTTTCTCCTTCTCTTAGTAAATTCAAAAAAGGTTAAATAAGCAAATGAGGGGAATTTTAGTCTCCACACGTCGGAATTTAAAATTAGGGAAATTCTCCTTGTATTCCTCATAATTTCTAACAATTAACATACCCCGGTGGTATAATGAGCTTTGGATAAATGATAATTACTTTTAATTTGCCGACACTGTGTGCTACTAGTTAATCCAAAGGTTGGGTCGGACGATAAGGTGCACCTGTTGTCCTTAATAATCATGCCCATAAATTATGTACATAAAATTTCTGAAAACTGAGAGACCTCTTTGTCTGTCTCAATCTACTTTCTTTGTACGTGGATTTTGAACTTTTTCATGGTATATTCAGATGCATGATATTATGCATACTCTTGTAAATGCTGTCAATAATTTCATTGGGAGAATTGTCAAGCATTAGGATTAATGAGAGAAGGTATAAATTGGTGGGGTGAGAGGAGTCGGCGCACGGAAATGTGTTTGTGAGAGAAAGTGGATTGTGGCACTTGTTCCTAGTCTCATTCCATTCCTCCACTGGCCCCTATATAATCAATGTTGTAGGGCAGAGGGTCCCAAACGGGATGAAAACTCATCTCTCTTCACATCCACCATCCACTTTCTCCTAGATTTACTCCTAATCACTCCACAAACTCTCTCTCTCTTTGGCAGACTGCTATTTAATCTGCTCTGGACATTGGTTGTCACACATTCGGACAAGCAGTGAATCAACATCAGCCACCACTAACTATCCCAATCTCTGTCTCGCACAAACAGTGACAAAGAAAAACCTTAAGTACATGTTTTACACTTAAATCCTCTTTGGATCCAGACGTATCAACATCCGGTGAGTTGGAATTTTTTTCTTCTTGATCCCCTCTACTCTCCATCCGACCAAAGCACAATTGAAAGCTGTTGGTATTAAACTGCTCCTCGTTCCTTGGGAACATGAGGACATTTAGGTCAAAGCATTTGTTGTCCAATATCTCTCTTCTCCCCAGAAGTAGCATGCAACAGGGAAGAGATTCCCGAATTCCTCATATATTTTTAGTAATCTCAATTTGAGAGAAGAGGACAAGACCAAATTTAATGAGGTAGATATCTTGGAAGACAAAAATGCTCTCCAATCTCTAGCTCAACAAGATATAAAAGTACAAGGGAAATAGTTGATGTTGATTATCCTGCTGCTGGAAATAAATTGAGAATTGAGGAGGAGAGAGACTGAGACTGGGACTCCAATAAGGCAGCAATAAAATTATATTGAAGAGAAAAAATTGAGTATTATTGCATTAGTTTGGGGCAAGGAGTAGAGATCAAATCCCTGGATGATTTGAGAAAAGTGTATCGGGTGAAATGAATGGAATTTTTTTGTTAACAACGGCCATAAAAAGGGCTGGATAGTTTTAAAGATTTCCACCTTCTTCATCCTAGTGGATAAATAAATAAAAGTAGCACACCATGAGAGTTTTCGACCTGAATTTACATTGTTTGGGAGTGTTTTTGAAAGTCTCGTTTCATGGTTCTGGCTCCTTGAATTCAGAAAAGTATTTGAAATGTATTTTTGTTGCCTACTTTTCTCAACTCTCTCTCTCTTTCTGAATAAAGAGGAGAGTGAATGGGAAAGAGTGAGTGGACCAAGAAGGAAATAAGATGATACAACAACATTTGCTTTCATGGAATTTGGCTAAGGCAAATGAATGAATGAATAGACCAGCGTGGGCTCAGGTTTTACTGTGGGAAATTTTGAGAAAGTAAATAATTTGTATTTTGGGAATGAGCTTGTCAGCCAAACTTCTTCTTTCTTAACCTGTTGGCGATAGTTTTCCCATCATCCATCTGTTTTCACTTTCCCCGTCCATTCTCTCAAAATCCAAGTTTGTTGAAAAACTCTTTTATTGGCAACCACTGATCTTGATCCATACAATTCTGCCACACACAAGTTTGATGGTTTGAGTGCTCAGCTCCTTAGGAGTTTAGCAGCATGTTTCATTTCAAGTTCATAGAGTTTACAACAAATTCACAGCTTCTTTCCACGGAGAGTGCTTGTCAAAGAAGCAAATCTCAGTGCAAATTGGTCCCTGAGTTTGACTTGTACATTTTGTGAACTGTAGTCTGAGAAGAATAGCAGCAGAATTTCGTTCCATTCCGTGTCGGCATGTCAACATTTAAAGCTATTACATCCTCAGACTTTGGGTGACTTAAAGTTCTTTGATGTAAATGTGTTTGCTCTAAAATTCATCTCAATTTGGGTAGGCCCATGCGGTTCTGCCCAAGCAGTGAGAGAATTTAAAGAGAAAATCAAAATACCATAACGAAATCTGTAATACAGTTAACTGAGTATATAGTAGTAGCACTATTTATATATTATTCCTTCTGCTGCTATGACAACTTGTATTTCTTTAACTAAAGAATCCAGGGTATTCTTCTCAAATCTGACGGAAGTTGTGCTCCCATTGACTTCGAAATTGGGAAATAACCTTCCGAGAATTCAGTTGATGATACAAAAAAAGGAATTTCATTTCACATAGAAATCGTTCACGCATTGTAAAGAAGTTTATATGTTTCTAGTATCCAAAGAAATAGAAAAGGGGTCGTAAAATAGCAATTTCATAATATTTGATCCTTTAAAAGGAGCTTAGCAATTGCAAATATGTAGGCAGACTGCTCTCTCACAAAGATATGTGATTTGGCCTTTTCATTTGCTTTGCACACCTAGCCAAAGTAGTGTGAGAGAATGGCGAAATTAGATTTTTGTGATATACTTTTAACTTCAGTGATCGAGGTCCACTGGGAACTTTCTTTTTTCCTCCACACCACTGTTTGATTTGGATCTAAAAGAAAGTTCCTCTGTCGGAATAGTTGACCAAAGGTTTTCATCTTCCTGAAATAAAGACCATTTTATTTGCCAATCATGCCGCTGCTCTGCTCAAAAAACACGTTTCTTCCCATTATAAAATCTCTTTCCAAATCTCCAAGTGAGATTTCATCTCTTTTACATTACCGAGATTTTAAACATTTAATGGCACAACATGAAGCAATTCGTTGAAAATACATACGTACACAGCATACGAAGGTTGCATTTGTCTTACTTAGCCCCTGCGTTTGGTAGAAGATTATTGGGATTGGGATTCTTGGTTCGCCCCACGGAAGAGAAGAAGTTGGGAGAGAGAAGGGAGAAAGAGTTTTCTCAGTTGTCCCCAGTGAAAGGAGGAGAAAGTTGAGAAATGTTTTGTAGACAGAGAATGTAATGGAAAAGTTTGCTACTTACTTGATCTCAACCAACACCTGTGACTCGTGCAACTTTTACTTCATCCCTCCTTTAAAGCACTTGGATATCGATATAGATTTAAAAGAATAAATGTGATAGACAGGAAATTAAAGGAGAAGTTTATATATTATAATAATTGTTTATTTTGGCAGGACAAGAAGAAATATATCAAAAAAGAAGAATAATATATTCTGTCTGTGGGTTTGCGGGATAAAATGGTCAGACATCGTTTCCTGTCACCGGAGCATCGTCCTTCTGGACCTCCAATCGATTACAGCACAGATGCTATCATCTACGTAACGGTAAGAAACTTTATTAGTCAGCCAAAACTTGATCCTTCTCACGCGAAAATTATTATTGGTTTTGTATATGCTTGTTTTTGGGCTCTATATTAATTATTCATCAGACATATCCAAGTTTAAGTTGTTGTGATGAAGCTAAACATTAAGTAGTCATCGTGCGGTATGATGTAAACTGATTTGGAGTCAATGAAAGTGGTCAGGTTTATGGTTTCGTACTTGTAAGTTATGTTGGTTTGTTTATTAAGCCCCAGAGAGTTTCCAAGTCCTTGGTAATGGAGAGATAAAGGAGGACAAAATAAGAAGTGAGAACAGGAATCAAATGGAATAAATGCTATCAGACCCAACACTCTCCCCATACCCACCAGGATTTAATGGAAGGAGAAAGTTTCAATGTTTATCATCTGATATAAAATACATTAACAACACTTCCGTTTCCGTCTTTGTTTAATGAATGTTAATATCAGTTCCCCTCTGTTTCTCTTCTGGTTGATATGCAAACCACGAAAAAGTCATTCATTGTCTCCGTTGGAAGGGATAGTCACTTTTCCATCGATAAAGAACAGTGGCCCTTTTATTGTTTTACAAAGCTATTGTCCTGAGGGAAGGTGTCGCCTTGGCTTCAACAATTGCCCACGTCCTAATAGAAAGGAGCTTTGCTTATTTAACTTTCACTTGCCATACAACACACAAACCTAAAACCACTTCTCAACTACTCGAGGAGAAAACTGTCTCTTTTCTCCCGGGCCCACAATTCTCCCGATACCACCACATGCTTGTGCACTGAAGAAAAACAAGTACACGTTGTACTAGTAACTGACATTCTGTTGAGACATTTGCTCGTCCCTCTTTACAAACAAAAGTAAAACGTTTCAAATAGCTCGCCATTCAAACACTGAGTTTTAACATTTTTGAACAACAAGTATTTTAACGGACGTTTGCTTAAAGCTGGTATTGATTAAAAGCCAACTTTCCCTTGCAAATATGCTCGGTTAAAGTTTAAACGCATATAAAATTTGTATGGGTCGGAAGCATGACAAGCAGACGGAGGGCCAAAGAATAGATTCCCAAGAATGGCGAGCTAATAATAAAAATGTTTCTTTAATTACCTAATAAATTGTATTAGTATCCACTCCGACAATTAAAAAATATGCTGTTATTAGTGTTGTTTATAAGGGAAGGGAGTTGAGCGTGGAGAGAGCTTTGGAAGAGAATATTTTGAGAAGCGATTATGCCTGAAGAAAGGAAGAAAAAAGAAAAAGATTTATGAGATGGGAGGATGAAAGTACCATATGTACCCCAAGGCAATTGTCTCCTATTCTCATTTGTCTTCATACTTTCTCCAACAATTTTCCACCCCATCCCTCTATTAAAAAGCTAGCTACTGAACAAACGGCTGAAAAAGACCCTGTCATTTATTGACATTGTTAAAAACAGTCCTTCTATTATCATCATCTCCCATCAAACTATACACTTCTCTCATTCTAAACTTCTAACTAAAAAAATGACATTTTTGAAAGATAATAGATTGAGGAAAAGACAGCAAGTGACAAATTTTTATGACTTTTGGGTTAAAAGCTGGCAATTGATTGATTCTCTTTCTGTCCCTACTCCTTTTTCATATCGTTTTCCGCCTTTTGAAGTGTACTTACTATGAGCCCTTGAAATGAATTCTACATGTTTGCTCAGCTTTTCAATATTTTATGGGGTGCTCTGTGACAATGATAATGATTCATCTTCTTAAGTGTCGTACCCATGACTCTTGGGGTATTAATTCATCATAGAAAGTGGTAGGGTAGAATTTTAATGGGAAACTTCATTTGGTTGCTCCAAAGTTTTGTAACTATGTGCAATCAGTTGTCTTTCTCCATGAGCTCCATGAGACTTATGATTTTCCTCCGCCCAACAAACTACAAGTTGACCTCATAAATTTACCAATCATGTTCCTCGCTTCTGACGCACGTCCTCTTATTTAGCCTCCTACTGGAAAAAGGACAAGAAAATATTAATTGCGAGGACGGATGCAGGTAGAAACATCAAGAGAGGGTAAAATTCACGTGTACATAGGTAGTTACATAGTCAAAGAAGGGTCCAAGTTCAAATAAAGTTATGCCAGTTCTCTGAAAGGATGCTCATTATTTTCACAAAGTAGAAAATTCAACTAATGATTGTATGGTCCAATGGCGACAAGAAGTTCTGTGTGGGAAGTGACATATATGACTTTCTAAGGATCTCATCTAATTTTCCGAGTATTGAAATTACTATCTGCTCCAAAAAAGTTGAAATGATCAACAACGTCCTGTGACTAACTAGAATCACGTTGGCCAACAGGTATATTAAGGGAAGTTGGAAAACAAAGTTCTCGGAAAAAATATACAGACCTTGATGATAAAAGAGGAAAAACAGAAAGCAATTTGAGTTATTTTAAGGATAATCATTATTATATTGAGTAAAAGTTTATTGGGTTAATTTAAAAGTTTAGGGGAAATTGGAATTGACTTTTTAGAATTAAACTTGAATAAGGTGTTTTGCCTATTTATTATTTTGGATATACAACATGATTTTTATATGAAATTTAATTATATGCTTTTGAAATTTTAAGGTGGTGGTAGTATTTTATGCTGCAATCATCATCCTTCTGCTGACAACAAATTTCCGAAGGAAGCGACCAACTGGATCAAGGCAGGAAAGCACTTTGGCAAACACCAGGAAGCATTGGCTCTTTTTCAATCCAATTAGTGGAAATTGCGAACAAGCATCCAAAGAAGAGTCACAACAATTTATCAACAGCCAAGATGCAGAAACTGTTTAGTACCTCTCCCAACACTCCTTCGGGTCCAACAGAAACAACAACATATAAACATATGAACAGTCACCTTACATTGGCATACCCAACAAACCTCCCCAGTTTATTAAATAATAAAAAAAATGTATGATTGAGAAAATTATCAAGTATTACTTATAAGGGAAATGTATTCTTCTAAATGTCCGAGTTAAAATCAGCTTTGCACTTTGATCAGAACAGATTGATTCATCATAACATTAGAATAGTTTATTTCACTTTAACATGCACTTTAAATATCACCAAACAAACAAAAACTGTAACATGTTGTAACAATCTTGAAAGTTGGAAAACGGGATATGATACTCTAAACATCATCATCACAACATAACATAAATATCCAAAATACACATATTATTAAATACCTATCAAAAATCAGTAATATCAAATTAATATCAATCCAAAATATAAGATTTGAGCTCGTAAAAACTAAAGCAGTAACTTAGTAGACCATATAAATTACATACATATATGTATCATCAAAGAAAAATATGACTAAATAAATTTTGTGTGCTTGGGATTTGCTTTCATTTCACATTCCACGTACTTTACATATATTCAGCATCGTTTCCAGCTAATTGGCATGCCAACAATAATATTGCTTTTGTAAGAATTGAAAGCAGAGGAGAAATCCGAGAAAGTCTCAACCTGGACTTCATAGTATATGAGAATGAGTACCCTTTGTCTCTCTTTCACTTGGCAAACCATGTATGTACTTATGTAAATATCTAGTATGTATGTACATTTGCAATTTATTTGATTCTGAGAAACTTTTTGAAATAAAATTGAAAGAGATTTGTTTTCAGTAGATGTAAGTATGTATGCCTACTTTCAACCCTCTAGTAAAAGGATTCACGAAATCAATTCCACAAATCAAAATCCGCTAAAAAGCAAATGTGGTTGTTTTGTTTGATTACGTTTCAAAGGCTAGTACATATATGCATTGAAAGCTAGCATCATATACACATATAAATTAATAATGGTGGATTTTAATTAGCCTTCTTTTGTAAGTTTGTTAAGTGAAAAGAGTTTTGGGAATCAGCTCTTGTTCCCTTTCTATTTTAAATGGTATGGAGAAAGTAGAATAAAGCTGTGGTACCAGTCAATGTTTGCACACAAAATCCAATTTTAATCAACGCCAGTGTTTATATAACCTTATGCTACTTGTTAGGCTTGAATATATTCTTCCAATGGCTGGATGATTAAAATATGTAAATTAAAAAGGCGCTTGAAAGCTTTTGGAATTGGATTAGTGGTATTTTTGAGAGGATGTGGTTTGGCAAACTTTTAAAAGTAAGTAGTTTTGCGACAAAACATGTCAGAGTGAAAATGGACCTGTTCTAATAAATTACAGTTATTGGATGTCCAAATTTATTAATGTTGAGGGCAGGACGGGAAGAGAATGAGTAAACAGAGCTATATATTGTTGAATTATAATGAATGTCAGGAGAATGGTTATGACTGGAGCGATTAATGTTTGAGGTCGAGTCGATTGTATCAGAGACCATACTCCCCAATAAACAATAACCACTCATCTGAAATAATGCCTTTGCAATAACACCCACAATAGACAATTTGTCCCCACAACAAGACAGGTATGGGATTGCTTTGTCCACTCAATAATATACTACACACATTTACGTCTCTTATTATGAAAGACCCGTCAACTTGAAGTAAATGCAGAAATCTCACATTTCTGCTTCCAGCTTTTGAACATTGAAAATACTTGAAGAGAAAACATTATATTATGCTTAAATTATGATTGATTTTGTAGCCAGTCTTTAATTTTACATAAACCATATAACGCCCCTTCCATCGATTGTTGAAGAATTATTAATGACCTTATCCATTTTAAACTTCCTCTATAATAATGCATTTTATGAAAAGTATGAATATTAGGTATAAATAGTAGAGCGTGTAATAATATTTGTGGGACCAAAACGAGTAAACTAATAATAGTTTAACTTTGTGATACGATTCCCATGCTGAAACTGCCGAACTGCAATTCATGTGACAAAAGCAAATTTCTCCTTTTAATTTCCTCTCCTCATAACTTTCATTTGAATGAGTTTGCATTTATGTGGATAAGCCAAAATTATGGACAAAGAGAACTCTCACGTACACTTTCAACGTGCTCCATTATATCCTTTCTATTAGTAAAGGGCCTACATAATTAAAATCATCATTGGTAAACATAAATTTGTAGAATTTTGCTTGTTAACTCAACTCTCTAATCTTTTGTACTCCTCTTCTGTAACAAGACGGCATAAAAACGAGGGACAATAATTGTTTAAACTACTCAATTATTTATCCACCCTTTCATCTGAACTAGAAAATTATATAGTTTTAGAGTGCAATTTTGTTTTTCCAAAAGAATAGAGTTTAAATTTGACTTGTTTTATCTTTGTCAACTACTTATATTACTTATAACAAGTAATAACAACCAACTAAGTATAGTTTGTTTTTAGTAAATGTGTTTTTCAGAGCCCTACGCTAATGTCTCTTTTCACTATGCTTATAGAAGTAGTTCCCTGCTAGTTTGTAATTGATTACTGGATGAAATTTGAGACAAGTTGGATGATTTAAAAGCAGAACAGCAAATTTAATTTGGGACTGGAGAAGGGATACTTGTTGTACTTGTTGAGAGGGATATCGATTGTCATATTCCCTTTGTATATTAAAGGATGTAGATAGTCAAAAGCATTTGATCTTCGGTGACGGATCAGTTTCCCCGTTCGCTTGCTGCGCACTTATCTGGCTTTTACTTAGCGAAGAAACAATTCGCTGATAAAGGAAAGATGGGTATCGTATAACGAAGAAGATGAAGAAGGTTCCGGGTGGATGAAAGTGCATAATCAAGTTATCCAAGGGGAAAATGCATTAGAAGGAAGGATAAAATGTGGGGTGAGATGGAAGAATTTTCTAATAGCTGGAATCTGATTATTCATCCATCCACTCAGTGCCCATCATCATTATTTTGAGCTGAAGGGAGATGATGCCTTTGGCCAATAATTTCATTAATTTCCATCTTGACCTAATTGAGAGTTGGCTAAGTAGCAACCGCGGAGGAGGATGCCTTTCTCGGGGAATTAAATCCTCACCTCCTGGAATCCCAAGTCTGGAAATTATTATATCTCAGAGCTTCACAAATCATTATTGTTGAATAAATTAGAGCTTCTTCATCCAAACCTGGAATTTGCTCCTCACTCAGTTTTCACCAAATAAAAGCCAAGTTAAAAATGCAAATGCACAAGACCTTTATTCATGCACACCTTTGTCACCATG
Source organism: Proisotoma minuta (assembly GCA_034698145.1). Classification (NCBI taxonomy): domain Eukaryota; kingdom Metazoa; phylum Arthropoda; class Collembola; order Entomobryomorpha; family Isotomidae; genus Proisotoma; species Proisotoma minuta. The sequence continues at coordinate 17,257 of JAQIXN010000280.1, forward strand.
AATTTTCCTCTGGCCTGAAAACATTAAATAAATTCCATCTCTCATAAATAATGCCTTTTCAAAAGGCTAAGGAAAATGAATTCAGTAGAGACTTTCAGCATTACTAAAGCCTCTCTCTCTCTCTCTCTCTCATTTTTGCTCATGTGCTGCTTCTTTTAAAAAATTTGAAAACAATTTGTTAGGACAAGCAAATTCTATTTCTACCCTGGGAATAAATAAAGTGGTTGCTGGAAAGTCTAAAATTTATGGCTACATTGAAATATCACATACGTTTACCATATATTTCAGAAGGAGAAAGCTGTTTTGAATGCAAAGCTGAACAACGGAATAAAATACCTTGAAATTCATCAAATTTTTCACTACCTACCTACACACATCTGTCAAAACATCTTTGTAATATTTTCTTGTCAAATTTAAACTACTTTATATACGTTTATGATCAATGTGAAACTTTCACAGTGAAAGTCGACAGTTTTCCCACGAATGTGGAGGAATAAAAGTTCATCTTTGTAAGTAGTTTTAATAATAAATTCTTAGCAAATAGATTGTAATGATACGCCAAAGTGACTTTGCTTGACCTTCTCAAACAATGTTCGTCTTTTTTGCTTTCTCATATACCTCTTGGGAATTTTAACATTACTTTTTAATATTCTCATTTTGATCCATTTTTCTGATCATTTTTGGAGATTCTTTGGAATTATTCTGTTGAGGCATTCGGACAAAATGTTCATATATATAATATAACTATTATGATATAACGAACGTTTTCTAGTATATCACAACCTCATGCATTTAAAGCTGCTGCCGACACAAGACTTGAGAGCATCTTTTATCCTTTGAAAGGAAATCTCATCAGTGGATCTCTAACTAAATGAATTTTGATGAATAAAACCCAACATTGTGGCTTTTTCATTTGTGCTGATGAAAAGAATATTCCTGGAAGAAATGTTGAGCGGAAACGTGAGAAAATTAATTGCTAGAATTCAGTCAATTCGGTCAGACGCCACTCGTACAGTTTTGAGACATTCATTCAATTCGGCATCTGCGGTTATCTTAATTTTAGATGATCTATTCAACGTGAACATTTCACCAAAGTGGTGTAAATATGCAAGCACGCAAAATTAGTTTATTCGTGCACTAGAACGGGTCAATAATTTCTTGGTTTTAATTTAATTTAAAGAAACCATAAAATTGCTCTCTAGTGCACAAACTACGTATTTACGTGTTATGTACCAGAGTTTTATTTTGGTATGAAATGAGCCACTGATTATACTGACTGTACCTGTCAGCTTAGCGGAAGTAAGTCCATAGACATGTGCCCCTAAAACTCATTACTTTCTAGCCCTCTTATTTTTGGCTGAATATAAGCAGTTTAAATCAGTAGTGGTATGTTTTTCGTGTGTTTAGTAATTTGTTTTTTGACATTTGGCCTATCTTGACATGTCAAAAAAGGATCACGAACGAATTTCTTTCGTGTCACTAAATGAATGTCTGTGTTCTATATGTACTACATATGCAGCTTTTTACCAATGCCAAACCTTATTATTTACTTTCACTTGTTCTCTCTCACAGCATTTGCAGATATAGTTGTCTATTTGCTTGTAAAATTCCTTTTTGCAAATCCCTTTCAAAGCTGTCATTATAAAATTTAACAATAATGTGTTTTATCTGTTTTATAAATGACATAATGGGAATTGAAACCACAGAATATTCAAAGCAACCGCAGGATGAAATTGCTTGAAAGGTTCATTAATGAGATAAATATGGACTGATGGACATGGGCTTGATGAAAATATTGATTTTAGAGAGGGACAAGTTTTGATAAAGTTGACTTTGTTGATAGCATTTTGCACGGGTTTAGAACCATTATCCTTGTTTTTTTTTATTCTTGGGTTGAGAGAGTAAATGTCTGCCGTGTGGTTGAACTGAAGATAGCTTTGAAGAGCTGATGTTGTGAATAAATAGGAACAAGAGCGTCAGACGTTCAGTGTTCCTAACCAAACAAAAATTGGACGAGGACTGTAGGCGGACGATGTACAAGTATGTTTTGGGAATAGGAGAAAATCCTTTGATGGGATAACTGTTCCCAAGTGGATTTCCAGTTGAATATTCAACTTTTTCGTTTTGGTTCTGTGTTAACCGCAGATGCATCCACCTATAGCATAAGTGGTTGCCTCAATCCTCTTATAATTTTACAACAGCTCGTCACCCGTCATTCATGAAGAAATCCATATATCCTAACTCACGAGACTAAGACTGACTTCCAAGAGTGTAATTTTGCTTGTTGATGAGCTTTTGTGTCAGAACTATTGATCCCTGATCCTGGATCAACGGTTTTGACGAGTTGAACATTTGGGGTTGAAGGTCTATCTGTAGACTGAGCTTATAGGTGATAAAACCAAAGTCACGATAAAAGATAAAGCTCTCCATATTGCAACTAACTTTCCCATATGAAATATTAGATGAGGTTAGGTTAGTCTCTTTCCCCATCACGCTTCAAAAATCTCATGTCACAAATAGAAAAATATGTTCTCCTAACCTGTGCCAGTCTAAATCATGGAGATTTTGGGATAAACTAAATGTTTGGTAAACAAAATTTTCAGGTGCGTTTGGCAGGAAGGAAACTGATGGCTCTGTTGTTGCATGTACTTTATTTGGAGACAAGGGAAAGCCTCAATTTTGTTTCATTATTATTCTGCGTTTGGGCTGGCTGATCATGCATAAGATGTTTTTTTGAAGAGACCTTTTACAGTCAGTAAAACATTTCACCCTAATTGGAGAAAACAAGGAAAACAACGAGGCTCCCACACACAAAAACGTGGATCCATAAAGAAAATTTCCTTAAACACAAGTTGTTAGGTACATACACAGATATATAAGAGCCGTAGGCAAGCGATCAAATAAATGCCAGGTAAATATCAAACGATAGGCATTGCAACGATCAAATTAAACGAATCGATTGTTTTTTTGTTCTTTCAGATCACTTCACTGCATTTATTTCAATGCATTGGCCCCACCCAGGTGTAAGCTCGATATAACATCCCAAAAAATTACCCCTTTGCACGCACGCTATCTCATATATCTGCACTTCCTACCAATAACACTGAAATGTACTCTAATCAAATTGGCTTACTCGTTGTACCTCCTTCTACGTCTTATTAGTCCATCCATCAATTACATCTAATTGATTCAATATACAAGATCATATAAAATTGGAATTTATAATATCAGTTTAGCAATTGAATTTTGACTTTTGTGCTATAAATCTAACTTTATAAGAACTTTTGATAAACCATAAAATTAATTATAGGTGCCTATTTATACATATATATTGTATACTACAGTCGAGACAAATAACGTGAAACAGGAGAAAGTTGACTCAGACCTACAGCGTCTCAAAATCTTCTCTTTCTTTTCGAGATAAGAATGATTGTTGTAGAGTGAAGCATCAATATTTATTGTTATACTTTTCTTTGTTGTATTTGAATAAGCAAGAGTTTCAAATTTTCTACTCAATTTTCAAGTTTCAAATAAGTTTCAAATAAGAGTTGAGAAATGTCTTTAGAGGTTGCACTACGCGTACACGCGATTAATTAAAATTAAAGTTGAGTCTACAATTGGAGAGAAAGCAATTGTGTTAATCCTCATTCAAGGTTCACACTTCACCTACTTTCACCCAAATTCAAAATAGGAGATGTAAGCGTTGACTGATGAGAGCAAATCCTTCATCCCGTGCTCGTTTGAGACTTAATTATTTAAGCGTCTTGCAAAAAGGGAATATCTTAGTTTTAGCTTCCTTCTCTTGTTAACATTTAAACGCGTTCAAATCAAAGATTAAAATAAAAGATTAAAGCAAATAACAGACTCCATGCCAATTACTATGTAAATTCTCCCATTTTGGGCGTCTTATGCTAAGATGCTAAGCACTTCTGCTGATGACCCGGGCCATTTATTTATTTATTACACTGGACAAATGGTTAATAGAAATGGGATCACCAGCCAAATTAATGACTTGTCCTTAATTGGCAGGCTTATCTTAATGCCACTGCTCTCAATAAACAACTCCATTGTCATTTGCATCTAATTGACACACATGTGCCGATATTTTATTACATGGTAAAATGCGTCATTGCAACGTTCTATTGCTTGTTAAAAGTGCACAGTAAGTAAAGCAACTTTCTTTTAAATCTGTATTTGACAAACAAATAAGAAGGGAAGTCAAACGAGAGAATGAAAAGCAATTGTTGCCATTTTATTTAAAATAAATCTGTTTATTGGCAAATATATAGGTAGCTGAGAGAATTGGGACAAAGGGACTTGGTTGGAGCGTGGACAAACATGGAAATTATTTTTATGGGAAGGAAATCGAAATTGAAATCCTCACGTTTCATTCTGAAATAGATCAAATTGACAAAAACAATTTTCCATCCAGAAACTCAATCTATTTCTCACTGTGTTGTGGGCTTAACGGAAGGATTTCTTCAAACCCCTCTCTCTCTCGCTCTGGACTCTTATTCTCTTATTGAATAGTGAAAGCATTTACTTTCGAAGCAAACAACGGATTTCACAAATATTTACACGGACTGTTCATTTTTCAACAAAAATTAGATTGGGTGACAAATCTTTTACATTGCAATGACGCTCGGATTTTTAACTAAGTATAGACATGTAAAATAAACGTTAAATTACAATTTGCGTCCAAAGAAACGAGTGCGATTATCATTATGAGACTAAATGTACGTTGTAAATATTTTCTGGCTTTTAATCTGAGCTAAGTGCGTAGTTTCCACTTGAAGACATCCCTTTTCCAAGATTTTACAAACGCTCCTACACTCTTGGGTACAACAAACGAGAAGATTGCTTATCTAACAAAGTTTAGGTTGACCTTATGCACTTTCTTTTATTCCGTCGCATTTTAGGGGAGGCAAGATTATTTGCAAGACTCTTGTTCTCCTTACTTCGTTTTAGCCATAATAAACCTTGTTGCATTGGTTTTATGTATATCATTTTAAAAATAACTTTAAGTGCACTGGCAATTTCATCTCGTGCATAGCCCAAAGCAAGTGAAACTGCAACAAGATAATTAGTTAAAGTGAAGTTGGAGATCGCAATGGGAGTTAAATAAGGAGAGAGATAAAACCACGATATTATTCCATGCTAATTGAATCAGAGAAGGGAAAGTTGGGACGGAGCTAGAAAAGGACGAACGGTGAGCAAGAGAAAGTGCGAGTTGCCCCAATTTATGGTTGAGACAGTTTATTTCAGTTTCTAAACTTTCCCTATAAACTTACTTACTTTGTACACTTATCTTGTTAAACAAGGTAATTATATAGAATGTGAAGTTGATTGTGCAATCGCCAGATAAAATGGCCAAGCTTAGATAATTGTAAGTTCTGAGGTTGGTGTTGCATAGACATCTCGGTATGTGTAGAACAATTTCTTTAGACCCTCCACATATTTGGCATGCAAAGTTTCTATCTCTTCATTTGATGGGTTAGGATTTGGCTCAGAAATGTGAATTGGTTCTCCGACTGAAATGAAAATGTTTACATATAAAATAGCATGGACTCGTATATGTTTTATTTAAAGTGTTAACAACAAATCACGTACCCACTGTTGTCAACTGCCTTCGTTGGGGTATTATTCCAAAAGAGTACTGAAACAATTTGAGGTATAGTGGTGTGGCGAGATTAAAAAATGCAAATTGAAATTAGATGGAGCATATTATTTTACCTGGAATATTCCTCTGCCATTGAAGAGACATGGAGCTAGGCCGACAATCACTTGCAATTTATTCTGAATTCGCTTTCTACGAGATCCGTCTGGGAAATGTACTTGGGTGTAAATTTCAATTTCACCAAAAGAAAATATTGGCACAAGCGAAGCTCTAGAATCAAATGATGCATCATTTATTATAATATTGCGACAAAATCGCTTTATTTCTTTTGTACGAATTGAAGAAACTCTTTTATGGGACACGTAGAACACATTTCTTAAAAAGGAAGTGGATCATGTCTACATAATAATATTATACAGTTTTATATATGGGAGAAATCGGAATTGGATGGTGGACGTAATGGCAAAGGAGAAACATGGCTTACCCGTGTCGAATCGCAGCTTTTATGAATCCCTTCCGGTCCTTTAGTTTTAGGATATAGGATCCCGGCTTGGATTCTAAACTCTCTGCTGCCCCCCCAACGACGAGAACTGAAAAACAGAAGGGGGACATTTACATTTATGTGTTTGGGGGAAATGTCCCGTGAAATAAATACTGGCTGGTCAAAAATGTTTCTTAACCTTCTGAAACAAGTTCATCAAAATAGATGCTTTTAATAGTGTACCAAAATAGATCCAAATTAAAGTTTATTATAATTGTCTATCGATCGTGAGACAACCTTTCTGTCAAAGGACATTCCTTTGCAGAGTCTAGAGAGATATTAAGTATACGAGCAGTTTATACTAGTACATAAGTATTCATTAGAGAACAATTTCCAAGTAAAATGCTCAAAGCGTTTACCTGCGGCGTTTCCCTTTGGCGTTCGGCTTAGTAAGTAATTAAGACTTCGTTTAGAGGCAGAACATGCGCCTTAAATTAGTAAAGTGGTGGGATCAAAATGACGCTTCCTTTCAAAACTTTATAGCTTTTCTTGTTTGTTTGACCTACCACTGCACATCAAATATTCCCGATAGAATGGAAACATGTAATGTCCTTCGAGCGTTAAAAGATAAGGGGTGATCCCTGGAAATATACTTGAAAAATTTGTCCCTTCAGTTGCAAAGTTCCCAAATGCTGCAGAACACAGGATTCCATGTCTGCAATTTATGTATATATATATATAATCATATAAAAATAGAATACCTCATCTTGTCTCATAAATTGTTGGCTTACGGATGTGATCCAAAAATGTAATTTTTGTTGGGGTCTAATTCACTGGTTTTAATCAGTTTTATAGGGAAATATTGACAATACCATCTCCAGAGCCTCCAACTTCTTACCCAACTACTCCTAGAGGAATAAAAACAATGTCTCTCGTTTTCAAGGGAATTATGCAATTTAGAGAGGATAATCATCATTTCATACCTTCGCCCTCCTTGGCTGCATGTTTCTTTGTCATAAACATACCATAATAGGTACAGAATGGGTACGAAGCGTAATTGAGTATAAAAGAAGAGATAAAGGAGAAAAATTAGACTTCCAGGACCCATTATAAAGAATGTTAAGATCCACGATGTCACCGCCAAGGTTTCCAACCTTCGTTTTAAGGGGACATCCAATGGGGCAAATTCCACGCCCAACACTTTCTTCCCATGTCTGCAATTTAATAAACATATTATGCTCAACAATTTTGCTCAGATTCTATCTGAGGAAAGGAAATGTGTCACTCACTGCTACTAATTCACTTTCCCTTGCTACTCTTAATTAATTAGCTAATTAAATCTTGTGTTTGTACCTTATGTTTTCCGTTGTTGTTGATGAGGCTGGCTCTATCAAGTTCCTCAAAGAATTCTCAGCATGAAAACCACCACTACTTCCCATTTTAATTATGAAAATTTAGTTTCTATTACCACACAAAATTTCTACATTTAATCCTTTTGATCTATATTAAAGAGTTTCTTTTATATAAAATTAAAAAACTCAACTGACTCATTCCACAAAAAGTTGATGTGAATTAGATGCAGAATGACAACCACATGCAATATTCCAGACCTTGGGAATCTCCTTCACAAAAACATTGGCAAACCTTCTAGTTAATTTTAGCTGACTTTATGGCCACAACCAACAGAATAATAGTCATATATAAATGCAGTTTGGTAAGCGGAGATTGCTTTGTTCGTGGACAACAACTTATGTTCATTGTGGATGAATTAATAATTAAGCTGTGTGATCCTTTAAACACGTGTTGGAGCAAATCTGGCCTATACTTAAACGAGTTGCATGATTTCATTACATGGGCCCTTGGTGATGTCCCTTCCCTAAGTTGGTGCCTACCCCGCCATTTATCTTATTACATTCATTTTCTTCATGTTGTTTACAATATGCTATGGAAGATTACTCATTATTATTATGAGACTCCTGTTTTTGAGCCGATGCTTTTATAATCTCTCATTTTCAGAGTGACAAATGCTTGGAAGCACCACTTGAGATCGTGAAGCTTTACGTAAAGAGATTTCAAAACGCCCCAAACATAATATTAAGGAATTAACAGAACTGACCTTAAGTGCTAATGAATATGGATGGGTAAGCCATCATGGGTTCTTATCATCGCTTAGTAAACATTTCCAAGAATAATGCGCAAATAATATCATGATGATGGCCCATTCAAATAAGATGACAGTTTAATGACAAGTCATTTTTGGAGACAACAAGAGCACAGCATGAGTCTTGATAGATAGTTCTCTCTATATTTACTAAAAAGATATACAATGAAAAGCACATAATTCTCTTTCCTGAGGAAGAAATTGAATTGCAGTGGGATATGGTAATGGGAAATATGATATCATCTCGTACTTTGAAATGTGCATAAAGAATAACGACCAACATTTCTGTACAATGTTCCGCAGATACATATGAAAGCAGTGAACATGATATTCCATCGACTGAAGGTAAAAAAGGAACTTATAGTTATTGATTTTTAGTCTCAGTAGTTCATAACGATATGAAATGTTCCTTCCTTCCTTATCACAGTCCAACATCCGCTATCTTTCACATTCTGTAATATCTCTAAAATAACAGCGGTCACACTCACTCCTGACCTCTCTCAGCCTTCCTTCCGCATCTTCTTCAACATGTTGGAGATCCATGTATTGAGTTCAAAGTTTGGAAAAGATAAGTACATTTCTAATCTTAATTTTGTAACCATGTTTGGTAAATATTTTGATAATGCCATTCTTTCTTGTGTCTAATAAAGAAGATGGAATTTGTTTATTTTTCAGCTGGGATTAAAAGAATATATTTAGGCTGTAATAAAATTTAGGACATGAAGTTGGTTGATGGTGTTAAAAACCATTTCAGCGTAATTCTCCAAATTAAATGCCATTATACATACATGAAAATAGTATTGTCGCTGTCATTAACGTTGACACTGGTCCCAATAAAACTGTCAACGAGTAAATGAGTCCCTCGTATTTTGGCACCCATCTATCCTGTTGAAGCAGAGAAAGTTTAATTATCTGGGGTTGATGGTTAATTTTTGCTGCCAAATAGAAGGATTGGGTTGGACAGGATAAAATAAAAGTGGTGTTCCATTGTTTTATTCAGACAATGAATTTTGTTTTCTTTTGTATCAGAGATGGGAAACAGCTTCGTGTTGTTAATTGATAGCTTTGACTTTAACTCTAAAACTTGTTGGCTGGCTTTATTTGATCACCAGGAAGCATGACAGCTATCTCTTGCGAAATATTCTCACCACGGTGAAAGTATTTAGTTAATGCCCATCCACTCTCTTTCTCTCTCTCCATCTCCTTGTTTGGTTGTTATATATTTCACTTCTGTTTGGTGAACAATCCCTGTAAAATAAAATAAATACACTCACTCTCTGACTCAGTCAGCCATTTCCTAATCTGTCAACTTCAGTTCTAGAAAAAAAGAAGAGAAAATGAAGCCTTGTTGTTGGCCGTGAAGTGGGAATACAAAGGCCCCAAGCAAGCTACCAACAGGGTCTACCAAAAAGTGACGCTTTCACTAACAGGGAAATTTGCCCGAAAAGGAAAAAACCTCATAGACAACCAAAGATTGAACACCGTAGGCTTAAAAGAAGAAAAGTCCTTGCTCTGCTTTTTTATCTGTCTCAACTTTCTCAGATGCGATAAAGAATGCAGAATAGGAACTCCCCAATCTATTTAATTAACCCTGAATTATTTATATTATATTTCATTTGTATTGAGCTCGTACTAATGTCCTGTGTTTTTCATAGAAATTGTATATATGATAATGTTGAAATTATTATCATGTCTTCCTGACTATGCATGACTAATAGAATCATGGAATCATTTCTTCATTGGTAATTCAATGGTAATTCCGTTTTTTTTTTGCGGATCATAAAAACTGATTTTTCTTTGGATGGAGACATAAAGATAATTCGGATAATGTTTGTCCATTACAATCTATGAAGCAATCCAACGAGATGGGCTGAAAAGCGTAGCAATACTTTACTTTCACAAGATAATCACTGTAGAGTGTCGGTTTGTAGTGAACTTTTATAGCTTTATTTTTTGTTGTTGTTTTGTGGGGCAGTTGAGAGAATCTCAACTTGAAATGCATTTTATATGTATGGTATGTGTACAAGAGCAAGCACTTTATTGATTGAAACAAATTTTCTTCCTATATATTGTAGTATAGTACATCTTTCTTTTATTGTTTGTTCCAATCAGCATTATATAAGTAGTATCAATGTCGATTAAGTTTTATTCTTAGGTTACAATCAGTTTCAATCATAAATTTGACTTTTTATTATTATGCTACTTCATCATGTTTTCATCATTCAATTTATGACAACTCTAAATCAAAGACCTTATGAATCTTGAATAAATAAATCTGTAAATTCAATGTATTTTGTACATAGTTGTAAACATATGATAATATGACACTTTAATAAATGCAAAATTAATTAAATTTTGTGTAGTTACTTTTATTGAAATTTTATAACCTTAAACTCAAACAGTATTTTTGGCATATTATTAGTATAGTAACTTTGATTCATAATAACATGTATTATATTATTTTGTTTTATATATTTAATTAGTTAGTACATCATGGATATATTGTTGTATTTATGGCATGCTGGGGAAAGGTAACGGATGTAGGCCTATTATTTTGTAGTTGTTGTTGGTATCATTATTTAAAGGACTATACTTTAACTTAATAATAACAAAGTAGAAAATAGTAGAAAAATGTTTGGTTTAATGAAAACATTGAATACAATATATTTAGGTAAGAAACCCAACACGTAAAAAAATTGAGCAGGTGATAATTTGATATACTTGAAAATATTTATAAATTCATGTCAAAAAGTTTTGTTTAGGAAGGAACTGAGATGGTTTACATGTACCATCGTTTTTTTAGTCGTATTTTGATTGTTGTGCGTATGGAATATGATATATGGTCATACAGTTAATGAAACACAAAGTATAATAATGATATTATAAAATGGAACAAAATGAGGCGTAACAGTCTGTTTGCACAATTGCAGCAGATAAATTTCGAGAAAAGGAACGTTCCGTGTTGTTCCCACTTGTTTCCTGAATATTTTGGTCTAATAACTGTTCATTAGTGTTGTCACTGTCTCAGCTTCCCGTGTCACTGTTCCCCGAGCCTACTCCTTTGGCCCCTGGCTTGCTAAATGCTGGATAAAGTTTTGATATAAGTAGGATCTATTTTTATCTGATTTTGTGTATGGAAGGAGTCCTACCTGTCTTTCTAAACCGAACAGACAGCTGGAGGAGGGAGGCGGAAATGTGGGGGAGTAGATGAGACCTACCTTTGGAGTCTGCCTTGTTGCTCCCTCCCGTTTGCTGAGCCTTCAAATGACTTTGACTGCTTTTCCTTCGGTGGGGCTTCTCATCCATTCGAAGCGAATATGAATGAAAGTTCTCATCCACTATCTCTGGATCTGTACGAATCAGAATTATAAATGTGACAGGCGACGGCTTGTGTCACTACTCAAAAGATTAGTGCATGTTGTTGCTAAATCTAAGCATGCACAATTTTAATCCAACCTGAAAGGTATAAGATGACTTTCCCAAACAAGGAGTCCATCCAATCTCTTGTAGGATTATAATTCTTGACTGAAACTTCCAGGTACTTTTCTTTTAGATCTGTACTCGTCACGTTTGGATACACCATTGTTTGATTCCAAACCTTACCAATTCAAAGGGATATAATGAAAAAGCAAGTCTAATTTGGACACTAGAAAATGGCCACGTACCGGAGAGCTTGTCATAGGAATGTGTCTCGTTCTTCTTTGATTCTCAAAAAGACGATCCGGCATTAAAAATACCGTTACATAGGGGTCAAATTCTTCTTCAGTTTTCTCTTTGGGCAGTCGTGCTTTTAAAATGGTAACATATAGGATACTAGCTTGACCATCCTTTTTGACCATAGAATAATTTAAAATTATATTTTAAAATTATATTTTGAACAAATAAATTCATACATGACAAATTTGGACCCATATTTTCCCTTTGGGTGCTGTGTGAGATTTTATCTCAATTTCAGGGGAGACCATGCCTTTGATGCTAATGTTTCTGCCACACTGATCTCCCAAGACTGGCTCTTTGGTCAAGGATGGAGGTAAGGAACTTGTGGAACGTTTACGGAGATCTGTTTCCGATGGAATTACCAAATGATGCGAAAATTTTCCTGAATCTTCAAACAAAGCACCCGACTGCTGGTGGATGGACGTTGAGGCAGATGTATTGGTAGCCTCAGTAGAGCTTGAAGGAGATTTCACAAGTCGGTTCTCATACGTCAGACTTTTTGCATTAATTTCATGACCAGTTGACTCCAAAATCCCTAACAAAATCAATTTCTGGAGCGTTAGAAAATATCGCAACACGTGCACAGCCTTAAATGTGTATAAGTATATTTTAGATCATACCACCATACTGCTCTTGTGACGAGGATTGTCCTCCAGGTGAGTCCTCATTTTCAGTTGAAGTGTACAGTGAATGAAAAGCATCAGTTATTCGTCGCCTTTCACCCCCATCGCTAACAGAAAGTGGTTCTGACCCTGACTTTTTTCCGGTTACGATGTTGTACTCACTAAAAATTCAATTAGAACTTTGGTTATTGGTCGTCACAAGTCATGAATGATTCAGTTTTCCTAATGGCATTCCATTCTAAAACCTTACTCAACCCAAACCAAAGAGAAGGAAAGAGAAGAGTGAAAGCAACATATTCTTTCTCTCTTTTCCCCTTCGGTAAATAATACGAAATGTTACAACTTTTTTTTTGTCTTTTTCATACAATGGTCAAGAAGGAATTCTAGAAGCAGCTTGGGCCCAGCATTTATTTACCCATGTTATCCCTATACATACATATTGCATCATATATTTATATGCAACCTTTTGGGAACAACGCATCAAACTTTGATTTGTTTTCAAATAAATGAGACAACAAGCAAGTTAATAATTGCCTGTCTGATTAATTTTGCAACATATTTTTTTACGTCAATATGTCCATTGGGATATATAAAAATTTATAGAATTTTTGAAAGATTGAGAGGATATGTCATCTATTTAGAGATATAAAATTAGTCAGAGATATTTGGGATACGATGCAAACTCAAAGAGCTCAAAAATTGCCTTTTTTCTCAACCTTTACCAGGATTTTAATAAATATATATGTATACAGAATAAAATAGAGCTCATTATATATACCTTCGAATAACCAACTCAACTTCTTCAGTCATGTTCGTTTCTCGCAATATTGAGTTGACATCTTCAAAAGTTTTATTTTCCAAGGAGACTCCGTTCCATTCCATAACAACATCTCCTGCAATAGATTGGATTGGAAAGCTCATATTTTTTATGAACACGAATTCATAATGTTCCCTAAAATATTAACTATACACAAGGGAAAGCATAAGTTACCTTCGTTTATATCCGTGATCGAGTTAGCCATCTTTTCTGGAAAAATTTTCGAGACATATGCTGCTAGAATGCCATTAGATTCTGGGAGTTCTTTTCCTCCGGTTACTTTTAATCCAATTCCATTTGATTCCACGGAACTGTCTTTTGCATCTCGAGTGAGAAGAAAGCGTTTGACTGGAAATGGATATTTTCCTCCAGAAGATTGTGTAACTTTTGTCTGAAAGATAATTTCTAACTTGAAAACAACTTTTCAAACTTTATGCGTCTATCGTATATCTGTAATAATGAATGCCTTTGCAATATATGTACTAAAGTTGAAAAGAAGGAAATAACAATCCTTGTGAGTCCTATTATTATTCATGCATGGAAATATGTGCAGTAAATCATCTTTCAAGATATATGTTGTGCTTGTAATAATTAATAAAATATGTTTGGTATTACTTTTGAAGGAACAGGGTAAAGTGACTGGGATTATAGATATTATTATGCTTATTGTAGATTAATCTTACTTTTTGCGATTTCTTTGGTTGGGGTTCTTTTGGGATTTGAGGTAATCTAATCACTCTTTTCTTTGGCATAGGAGATGGACGTTTTGCAAGAATTTGCTCATTTGGTGGATACATCTTATTGGGATCCACGTTTTCCTGTATTTGCTCATCTCTTACTTTTGGCTCCTCGTCTCGCGTTGGCTTAATTTGTGAATGAAATTCCATACTTTGTGGAGTTTGTCGCCGTCCTACACGAACCAAAATTTAAGACATCCGTCATAGTGGTCACAGAGAGAAAGGGACAAAGAGTGAAGAGGAAAATGCTCCGAGGACACACAGACAAAACTATAATAACCAAAAAATGCCATGCTCGAACCAAATAATAGTACTAAAATGAGTGAAATTTTACACAAAATGCGCACCACTCCTGTGAATGTCTTAGTTGCACAGTAAATTTATAAGCATAATGATCACTTGGAAAGTTTAAGAGCAAGATGCATTGAGTGTGAGATCAGGACAGAAAAACAGAACAAAAAAGAAATAAATTATTTACGTTGCTTTCACTTCACACCTGCTTTAATTTGGAGGGATTGTCATGAAATTTCATGAAATGTGGACATCTTGCTGCAAGAGAGGTTGGATCTTGTTCCCCCGTTGCCTCAGAGATTGATTATTTCATTTTCTTTGTATGTAATAATAATAATAATAATAAAGGAGAAGAATTTACAAATATATCAGTCAAATAACATGATCTCATGCAGTAGTAGGACATTGTCATTTTATTTCACGTGAATCAGAGGATTGTTTGCAAGCTTATTATGTAACGAGTCTTCGTTGATTGTGTAAAAAGTGATATTTTATAATTAAATAGAAAATCAAAATCCGCTCATATCTGGCCAGCATGTCTAGCGGAGGCAATTAAACGGCTATTTAGTAACTAGACCTGACGAAACGTTATAACATATTCCATCATTCATACTTATACATACTTATATAATAAAACAGTAAACTCTATAACGTAGTAATTAGTCGTAACAAATTTTTTATACACTCAAACGACTCTCTCTTTTCATACTTATTGATTGTACTGTATACAAAAGAAAATAAGTAAAAATAATCTTTACATTCTCTTCATCAGCGTCTTTCAAATGAAGTCTATTCTTTTTAAAGTTCATCAGAGGAGAAAGAGATGAAGGTTATTGGGTACTAACATGTTCTACAGTTTATCTACCTCTAATTTAATTATTAGGTTATTATTTGCTTCAATTTTGGTAATTATTGTTTAGGATAGTTATTAGTAGGAGATCCTTATTTGTCATTATTATTTTTTTAATGCACTCTTTAAGACAGTTTTATAATCCCCAAAAAATGACTTGTCAGTCTCCAATCCGCCCTAACCTAAGTAGTTATTAGTTTTATTATTTGATGTGGATAATAATGATTCAAGTCCGAAATTGTTATATGCCATGCCTCGGAAAAAGATTTGTCATTGACTACATGCAATATAGTCGGATTTTTTTTTAGAATCTGAGATAGAGGAGAGATAGAGATAGATGAGGTAATTAAGCACATATTATTTGGAGCTGAATTTGTAATTTGTTGATGATGCCTGCCTTCAATGTTAACCAGCCCATAACTTGAAGCATAGAATAGAAAAGCCTAAACAATCATCTTTTTTTTAAAACTTGCACCATTTACTATACATATTAAACTTCCTGTTTGTTTTATCGTCGACTAAAAAGCTTGTTTATACTGCAGCCCCAAAATGCTATAATAGTAGCAGGAGAAAGAGAGCAAAATGTTTGTTTTAACAGGATGTTAAGGGAAGAGGACTTTGGCAGAGATGTCGTATTACGCATAGATAGTATTTTTTTAGTATTTAGTCGCCTAGACTTTCTGTACATTGTAACGGAAGTCTTAACAGATATGATTGAGTAGTAGTAGATACTGAGTCAACTGGTACATAAATTTTGTGGTCAACCAACTGGCAGATCATAAACTCCTTTGTGCCAAAAAATAACTAATCAGTAATTAATAATTACAGTCAGATCAGAGCTATCATTGATGCATGCAACAACAAACATGGCAGAGAAAACTCAAAACTCTACTTTCTCAAACAGTTATGAAAATATATGTACAAGTTTCCCGTGCACAATGTTTTTGTATATATATATATATATAAATATGTACTTGACATGAACCAGCAAAAATAATTTAAGGCACAAAATACTATGTTGTTCATTTAAATGGCAAAGAGGAATAGACATTTTAGGTGTCATTGTGAGCACTATGTATATATTTTTTTTATCATATTATTATTGTATTGTGCAGTTTTTCTTGGCATCATAATCATTACTGAAGAGAAAGTGGAGCTTTGAGTGTTCTCAACCTGTTATAATACAAAAACATTCACCATTCATCATAAATATGTAGACGACGTATAACAAAGTATTTAAAAACTAGAGATATAATAGAATAATATATATATATATATATGTCGATACTTGAACAACGGAAAAATAATGTGAAACCAATAATAATAATAATACAAACAACGAATGGTATCTATCTATTTTGGGGGATGCCCAGACAGACGACGAGAGCACAGTGTGTGTTTTAGCAACGCAAAATGAAGGTTACTGTTGGAACAAGATCTGCGGTCTGGCTTGGTACAGATAAGATTTGAATAGGACTCAGAAGGGGTGATATTACTTGAGGATATGTATGTGTTAGCCGAAAGACAAGAGAGTTCTCCCGGAAGGAAAAGAGAAAGTGGGGAGATAGAGAGACAGAGTACATTGAGAAATTAAGAAAGAGAGACACAGAGAGATAGAATAAGAGACAGAGAAAGAAAGAATTTAAATATTCATCGAAAGACAACATTAAGTACGACACTGTATCACTGTATTCAGAGATTGTGTCAAATGCAAGCAAACATTAAAGTACGACTGTGCAAGGGACTCTTTTCATATATACACAGACCATTCCTGTCACATGCCTTTTTTCATACGTATATATTTTATTAGTGTCAGAGAACTGAGCGGTAGGCAACGCCGAGCCCTGTATTGGATACACCATACTTGCCTTTTACATTTTGGCCGCTACTTCCTCGACCCCCTTCGTTTAGTCCTATAGGAGCAGACCCCAAGTCTTCCAATAACCTTCGAGATCGCGTTGGCATATCAGGAAGAATTGGCATGGCCGCCGGGGCCCCCAACTCACTACCCATGCTCTCGCTGTCAGTGGCCATGGGGGACATTTCTCCTAGCCTCTCATAATACGACAATTCATCATTCATCGGACGAAATGTGGATGCAATTCTCTCAATACTTCGGTCTTCTTCACTTGCACATGGGCTCACAATGACTCCAGATGAAGAATGATGATGATGATGATGAAGTCGGCCCCCATAACTCGTCAAAGTCGGCCCACCCATTGCTCCCCCTCCTATTGCACCCATTCCAGAGTACATGAGATATCTTCCATAAGTTGAAGGACCTGCAGAATCATATCGACCTCCGTACTGTTGATCACGGATTAGTTGATCAACAGATTTTAGCACGCTGTGTTTTTCTTGATCTGTTAGGTCACAAAGTCTGTTAAAATCTGATCGAATCCCTCCACCTCCACTCCCACCCCTTTCTTGCATCTGTTGACGACGTCTTGCAATTTCTGCTTTGATTCGTGCTTTTTTCTCTTCTCTGCTAAGAAGGTCTTCCTCTTCTTCTTCTTCCTCTTCGCTGACATAGGGAGAAGGATGCCAAGAGCGAGACTTTCTGTGTTTTCTCATGTGATGTCTTCTGTCTCGCCCTGAGACAGATGAAGACAAATGCCTAGACGTTGAGAATGAGCTTGGTTCTCCTTCGCTATTTCTTCGTGATAGGTATCGAGATGACGAGAGTTGTTCCTGTTCAGATAATCCCATGCTGTTGATTGCCGTTTCTCTGAGCACTCCTCCAGCGGCTGCCCATGAGGATGCTAAATATGACTGAGAGTGATCCCAGTCAAATTGAGGCTTGTTGGCTTGGCGTTGATGGAGTAGGGCGGCGTCTTCTAGGGACTCGTACTCGTAGGACTTGTATGGTCTTAGTAAGCTGGTCGATACCTATAAGAGGGAAAGTTGTAAGTTATTATCTGGTTTGGGTCTGATGTGCGGGGGGTTAGTGAAAATAAAAAGAAAAGAAAAGTAAAGAGGGCACAGACAGACACAAATACAAACACAGGAGGAGCTCATTACTCGTTCAAAATCCTGAAGTTCACTGTCCCCGTCTTCCGCGATGGGTGAGAATGGAAGGGAAAGTTTGGGATCAGATAACTGACGCCGATGTGTCTTGAGTTTCCTACTGCTTAAGAGTGGACTTGCCCCAGCCGATCTCGAGATCCCAAGCTCCGTTCTGCATCACCAAGCAACCCACCAATATATAGATATAATTTATTAGAAAAAATGGGCCCTCCTCCTCCTTTGCCAAACAACACAAGTAGTCTGTGCGTGCTAGTTTTTATGTGCTGTGAGTGTGTGCCTGTGCCACTGTTCTCCCAATTAATGTAGAACTATCAAAATCTCAAATACCTGGACCTCAATCCATCGCTCCCTGCACGACTTGTCACAGCGTCTAGTCTAGCACCTAACTCTCGATCCCTCTCCCTCAGTTGCTCTAACCGACGCCGCTCCTCCGACAATAACTGTCGCCTCTCTTCTTGCAACTGCTCCCGTAAACTTCTAATATATGAGGGCAACTGAGTCCCAGAATTTAAACTACTGCTAGTCTCCCCCATCAGACCTCCGATACCACTGAACTCATGCTCAATGCTACCCGTGTTCCCTTTATTTAACAAATGTCGAAGATCGGGGGGCAAGCAAGCTGCTAGTTCTGCCAAATTTGCATTCCAGCTATCTTGAGTTGACTTATGACTTGGGTAAAGACCCGCTAACACAGACGTCGTCGTCGTCGTCATGTCTCCAGGGTAGCCAACCCCAGCTCGAAGTCCGGGGAAAGTTCCCGAAGAAGTAGAAAATAAGCTGCTACTCAATGGATAGGAAATGTCAGGCTTTCCCCCTGTGCTGCTTACTACACTTGAGGCTGAAATCCAATTTTTTTGTAGTAATAATTATATGAATCCTTTAATTGCAAAGTGCTAATAAGTGATAATAAAAAAGGTGCTGTAATTACCTTGTAGTAGGCCAAGAGCTGAGCCAGGGCGTGGAATCTGGTCAGCAACGTTCATGGAAATCTTTCTCAGGTTACTTTCACTTGCACTCGGTCTAGAGAGACTGAGACTTGAAAAGGGATATTGCCGACCAGCTACCATCCCATCTGCTGTCCGCAGTGGCGATATAGACCTACAAAGAAATAAATACGGCACAAATAAATATTAATACTTTCCCCACATTAGAAATGCTAATATATAATACAAATAATCTACATAATCGTGTCCGGAATACATATTTATTACCTAAAATGCTCCTGATGAGATCGATGTCTTTCACGTTTCTTGGTAGAAGGCAAGGGAGCGGCTTCCTGGTCTGGAGGCAACAAAGGTAACTTTCGTCTCATCCTAAGAGATTTCTGAGAATCTGTCTCACTCATAGTATCCGAAGAGTCTCCTCCTCCTGGCGGCTCACGCCCACTTCTTGGCGTTCCAACAGGAGTCCATCCACCAAATCCTTGCGATGCTCCGAGACCCCCTTGCGGAATTAACTGAATGGCTGGACTCCCTCCAATGAAAGTCCCTAAACTGGTTACTACTGCAGGGGTAAGGGCTCCTATCGTCATTCCACTTGGAGTCACTGCAAGTCCTTGACCCCCAATCAGAATCGCTGATTGTTGTCCAGAACCATCCCTTCGTATATCTCCTGAAGTGCCCCCTCGACCACGTTTCTTCATATGCTGTTGTTGATGCTGCATGGCCATTTGCTGTTGGTACATGTGAGCTTGAGCCGGACTCAAAGCACCTGCAAAATTTGGACATGACACACAAAAAAAACATGCATTAATTGTAATAAATCCAAAACATGTTGTGACACAAACCTATTACTCCGACGCCAACTGCGCCAGATGACTGTTGTTGTAACCCACCTTGTGACATCA
Source organism: Proisotoma minuta (assembly GCA_034698145.1). Taxonomy (NCBI): domain Eukaryota; kingdom Metazoa; phylum Arthropoda; class Collembola; order Entomobryomorpha; family Isotomidae; genus Proisotoma; species Proisotoma minuta. Next base: position 37,424 of record JAQIXN010000280.1, read on the forward strand.
CTTGATAGGACTGTGGAGATGTTAGGGGGCCGCTGAATGATTGTGACTGTGAGACAGTACCCCCATATTGATTTTGAAGCCCTGTTTGTTGTTGTGTGGGTTGCGACAAGTATGAGAGTTGTTGGTTTTGGCGTTGATAAGAATCACCAATTGGAGCAAATGCAGAATGTTGATGTTGGGATATTGATTGAGATTGAGGTAATGTGGTTATTGGCTGCTGGGTTTGGTACGAATCGTACGGAGAAAGTGGCTGCACCTGAGTTTGCATAGCACCCAAACTACTTGGAAACGCGAGAGATTTGTCTTCAGAGGGAGAAGGTCTGGGGGACGTACTTCCCAACCCTAAATAATATAGATATTACTATTATTATTACATATTATTGCAAATAAGATATTATGAGATTAATTACCTAAGGCTCTGCTAAAGTCTGCTAAAAGTCCACTTATTGATTTTGCACCTTGAGGTCCAGTCTGACCAGCAACTTGACCTGCTGCGGCCCCACTAGCCGTGCTACCTCCTAAATTATGCTGCTGCTGTTGCATTAATTGGTAAGGGTCCTGAGTCTGTAAATGTGAGGCCAGACTTGGCGTCTGTTGGTTTTGTGGAAATTGAGGCAGACCTGGCGAAGATAATAGTCGACCTGACTGGTCATACACATTTTGCTGTTGCTGTTGTTGACCTTGTGGAGTTGTTTGTTGTTGAAGTGGCTGTTGTTGGAATTGTTGTTGTTGTTGGTCTGATTGAGAAAGCCACGTTTGTTGTTGAGCAAGTTGTTGTGCTTGTGCTTGTTGAGCCTGAAGCTGTTGAAGTTGGGATCCTTGAAGGGGACAGCCAGCAGCGGACAGCGGTTGCTGTTGTTGCTGCTGCATTTGTGCGGTTGTCATTTGATTTTGTAAACTGGGCTGATTTTGTGATTGGTTCAATAGAGGATCTTGTATACTTGGAAATTGTTGTTGTGGGGAAGATTGTAATGGGACAGCAGCTGCAGAGGGCTGCTGTTGAGGATATAAACTTTGAGGTGCCTGGATTTGAGAAGGTGATCCTGGAAATTGTTGAGGAAATCCTTGTTGCTGTTGTTGGAACTGTTGAGAAGAAGTTGTGGTTGGAACGGAAGAGGAAGGAATTGACGAATATGTACTACTACTGGGTAGTTGCTGATATGATTGAATGCTGCTAGACATATGTTGACCAGTCAAAGATGTGGAGACGCTAACCGTTGGACCCACAATAGAGGACTGTGCATTTCCGCCACTCCATTCGTTCAAACCCGACAATTGGCTACTATCAGTCGCCAACTGTCCAACCTATGAACAAATTAAAACAGCATATTATTGAGAAATGTCCTTACTTTCTCTCATATAATATAGTCAAATATATACTTGTTGTTGCATTGAGCGATGAGGATCATCTAGACCGGACATGGTTTGACCAAATAGTCCTTGTTGTTGTTGTTGTCTTTGTTGGGACTGCTGCTGCTGAAGGTGAAACTGGTCAGAGTTTTGTTGACCATGTTGTTGTAGTGAGGAGGAACCCATTCCAGTGTTTATCATGGCACTCGATTGGCTGGAGGTTTGTTGACCCATGGACAAATCTTGACCGATACTGTCTAGTTGACCAAGATTTGGATGCATTAAGGACTGAGTATTAACATTATTATTAGTTGCATATAAGTTGCCCTGTTGATCTATCGACTGATGTGTCGACATGTCATGTGGTGGGGGCTGAGTAGAAGGCAGTCTATTGTCCAAGGAACGTTGTGGCCGAAGCTGAGGTTGTTGTCTAGGATCACCACCACCGGTAGCATGGAGCATGTCTTGTCCTCGTCTACGAGGCGTCCCCATGTCACTTCCCGCACCAGTTGGCTGAAATCCTACTCCTATTCCAAATCATGAACAATTTTAATTTCATGACTCTTCAGTTTAAAATAATGTTATAATATATAAGCTAAATTTTATATTGGATCTCATAAAAACTGTCTTTTGACTGTATCGCTTCCCTGTCTCACAAAAATTGGGAACGTTAATTGTAAGAAAATTTCATTTTATCAATGTCCTTTTTAGGATGAATTTATGAAAAAATATGTATATAATGTAATACAACTTTTTTCTTAGCTTTTTTTTCTTTCGCTTTGTAATGTCCAGGCTTATGGACTAGGAAAAGGAAGAGGAATGGGAAACATTGACGCAAATATGGGAATTGCAGTGCATTGGGAAGTGTTTTTTTTATTTGGTTGGTAAAAAATAAAATGGAAAGCCATGTTTTCTAGAATATAAATTATCAAAGCAGCGTAAGCAAAGCGTTGAAGCAATAATTAATTTGCTGTTGGGATGTTTTATATAATATAATTAATTTGATGGAAAATTAAGTGATCCTATTAGAACTACAATATATAATATGTATATACCCATCAATGATAATTTTTTCCCAGAATTCACTTTGCTGGTTCCTGAAATTGTAGCACAAGTTATAATCAGTTAATGAAATTAAAATGTATCAAATTACTTTTTGAAGCTACTAATTGTTGTGATGAATGTGTTTGCAGGCTAAATTTTGGTCTGCAGCATAATAATTTGATTTGCCCTGAACGTATATATAATAAATGCCCCTGACAGACTAATAGACATTTGTGTGAGTAACATGATTAGACAAAGGGAACACACATTTTGCTACTACCACTGACAAGTCTAATAATTACACAGGGAAAGGCGTTAGCAGTTGGGGAAATTGATTTTCTAGCCTTTCCATAAATTCAGTAGCTCAGATTCTGAATTGAATTGAATCTACAGCACCAGAGTTTTTCCACCGAGAAAATGCCAGTCAACAACAACATGCATTTACTTTTAGCGTCACACAACAACGAATAATAATAATGGACATTATTTCTATCTTGTTTAAATCCATCCAATTTCACGAGACAGACTGAAATAATAATAAATGCATGACTTAACCAGTAATCCTGTTTCAATTTGAAGCTTTCAATTTCAAACGTGCATCTCATTCCAGAGGAAAATATTTTAGTTAGTTTTAGGTATAATGCACAGGAAAGGTGTAATATTATTACAACAACAAGAAAATGAGAGTTTGCGGTCACTAAAAAGATATTTTGCTTGTTTAGGAATGAAGCCCAATCATAATTTTTCCAGACAGAAAATAGAAAAAGAGAGAAAGAAAATGGAGAGAAAGAAGAAGGAGACGTATAACATAGAAAACAGCATCAACAGGAGTCCAACATGACCATAAATTTATTGAGTGGTGGAAACGTTGAAATTGATGTCTCTAAAGATTTGGGCACAAATGGAAGCCTCACGTCTCCATATCCATTTTGGCCAAGTAAAAACACTCGTCTCAATAATATCTCAGAAATACGACAACAAGGATACGTGAGGAGGAATTAATAATGCTGTCCTTATTTTTAGACTGAGCTGGAAAATTTGTTCTGCGCCCAGGGATTTGGGAGTACTTGTTTTTCAAGAGGAAGTGAAAGCAAGACGCAAAAATTAAGCAGTGATTCGCATATGGAACATAATAATAATAATAGTAATAATAATAAGAGGAATGATAATAATAAAACTGAGAGAAAGAGAGAGAAAGATAAAGAGGAAAGGGTTAGAGAGAAAGTGAGCGCCGCGTAATCCTCTGACAGGAAACGTTAGAAGAGGCTGGACTTTTTGTTATTCAAAGAAATTCAAAACATTGAAAAGAGTTTAATATAGTAAACTATAGAAACATGCTCTCGTTGGAAAAACTCTGGACAACAACTTTCTCTTTCGTCTGCTAAATATTTAGTAACCCTTCAAACAGCCTGAGCAACGAATTACGCGACAGGCCTCATCTTTTTTTTACAGTATGGGACAACTATATACATGTTATGTACTGTCTCAACAGATCTCTTGAAATAATTCCTGCCACCTACTTACAATATTCATATTCGTTTACTACTTCTTCAGTATTCTCAATGGGCATATGGCCTAATAATAAGCATGAGTGGTGATGAGGATGCTGAACTAGTAACACATATAATATGCATACTAACCTTGGCGTTGTTTTTTCAAACTGGTGACGAGATCACTTCCGGTTGGACTTCCTCCTTCATCATCTGCCTCTGGAATTGTGTAAACTTCTCCAGGACTGTGGTCATAGTAAACGTCTCCACTTGCGACACCTTTTCGTCCCTCATCACTATCGTCACTCCCCGGAGACTCTTCTTCGCTAGAGTCCTTGTAATCATCTAAATCATGATCTTTGAGTACTATTGCTTTACGTGGACCTGGTACATCTGGTGACTCTGGAGAAATTTTTTCTGGAGAAAATAGTTTATGTTGTTTCGGAGGAGAATATAGTGGACTTTCTCCAATTGGACTTGGTGATGGAGATGGGGATGGAGAACGGATTGTTCTGAAGCTTGATCTACCCAATTCCTCATCATCGGCAGTTCCTTCTTCTTTTTGGCGTTGGCGACGTTTGAGGGTACTACCGACTGCGGATTGTAATTTCGCAAGCTCTTCCATAAGTGCCGATGTCTTTTCGTCTACAGGAGGCGGTTGCGGTATTTGAGGCGGTTGAGGCGGTTGCGGCTGAGGAATTGGGTAAAGAGGCTCCATTTGAAAAGAGGTGCTTGGCTCTGGTTCCCTAAAACTTTCTTCTTCATCGTAGTGAGTGGAAAAGTACTCAAAGCCATTGTGAGGAGGACTGATTACAATGTTGTCCGGTGGCTTCTCCGACATTTCAATGCTTACTGAGCGACTATGCAGTTTATTATTAGAAATAACAAAAGAAGGCTTTGCTTGGCTAGCGGAGGCAGTGTGAGGGGTGCTCATGCATTGGGATTGGTCAGGAAAAGAAGGATCAATTGGGAATGATAAGTCTACATCTAAAGGACTCTCATGAAGCGGTTCTTCGCTATGTTCACTTTTCTCGGGAGAAAATATCTCCTCAAAAGATGGACGCCTACGGCTCAATTTCTCCTTAGACTCAAACTCACGCTCGTTCTGATGATGGAGGCCACCCCCACTGCCACGACGAACACCATCCGCATCCATCTGCGCCAAAATACATATTCCCCCAGTTTATGTCTACAATCTCTCTCATGGACACAACTTTCTCTTACCGGATGTGGTTGTTGTATTTGTTGCTGGCCGTAGGGCCTAGGACCAGTTTGAGGTTGCTGATGAGGTGAAGCCACATTGTGTTGTTGCGGTTGTTGCTGTGGAGGAAAGTGACCGGCCATTCTCTGACGCCTGTTGTTTATGCAGTTCCCACATGTCCACTCTTGTCTCTGATACGTTAAAATCAACCATCCATTAGCATTATCATGATTATTATTACATGTATTGGAATGTTTGCGTGTGATGGAGAAAGTTGGTGCTGCTTTCGTCTCCCCCAAAAGCCACTACACAACTTTCTCCGCTCTCTATATATACACGCTCCCATGCACTGCAGTGTGAAAAGCGTTTAACACAGAAAACATCCAATTCAGGCATTGTGCTGGTGGATGATGGAGAAATCAATACGCTCCTCCTAGAGTTTCACAACTATCCTAACACACGTACATATACTTTGTAGCATAAGCCAAGGAAACTTTAAACCTTTTCCCCATCCATCCACTTTCACTCCCAGAAAATAAAAAAAAAATCAAACCTTTCCAAAATAAGTTTCAAAAATGTGTTTATGATATATATCTAGTTACGAATTGCACAAAATACATGAGTATATAAATATACATAACCCCAAATTTGGCTATTAATTGGATGTGCATACATTTGACATTAATTTTGTGTATTTATTTGACCAACCTTTGTTTCTGGATGAGATGTCATTCCACCACAACGGTTGCATACAATTGTTCTACACTCTTGGCATTCTTGTCCAGGAATTCCATCCATCTTCCCACTCACCTAGAGAAAGAAAGTAATATATTTTGCGTCTAACCTCATGTATTTTGAATGTATTTTGTTCAACAACTTGACAAGGACATAAAGATAAACTACTTATGTGAGCAAAATATTGTTTGCAATAAACTCATCTCGCTTTTATTTTATATAAAGTGACAGAGAAATGACGGGGCATAATTTAGTTATGAAAATTCACTTACATCTCGCTGACGACACAAGGGACACATTCTCATTGCCATGTCCATGCCCATTTGCTGTTGTTGCTGCTGATGTTGAGCTTCCGACCTAAAATAGAAGTAAATGAAGTGAGTATTTGAGAGAAAGCCACACAAAGTTGGGTTTTGGGGTTGAGACTAGTTGAAAGAGAAAGTAGAGAAAACACGGGGCCTCTTGCTTTCCCTTGTGTACAAAGCCTTTAAAGGCCCACAAAGTATCTCTATTGTCATGATTAATATCTATTTCCTCAAATCACACACCGTACTGCTCTCTTTGATGTCCTTTATTGAATTTGGGCTAATTTGCCAGGTAGTTATTGTTTTGATTAATGTAGTCTAAAACCTCATCAAAGGGATGGGTGAAAATGTTGACACAAAGTACGTTTCTACCAGTATCAGTGACAGGCTTAATTAGCACTCTCTCCTCTTTATATAATGCCGTCCAACGGGCTTCTATGTATTCAAAACCTGACACAGCCAATCATTTTCAGGCAGTTGGGCTTCCCATCACTATGGGATAACGTAATTTGTCCAATTTGTTCAACGAAAAGGAATGGTATGAAAAGGAACTGCGGTTCCCAGTTGTCTAATAACTAGAGCTTGCAATTTTCAAAAACAATTTAGAGAGCTGTCATGTCTAGAGAATGAAATGTGTACAAAGGAGAAAGTTGTTTATTGACACATGTTTTTATGAGGCAGCAGTGGTTAGATTTGTTAGATGGAGAAAGTAATGTCAGTAACAGAAATGGGATTAAAAGGTCAACAGACGTTTATAGACTTTTGTGTTTTCCTTTGTTCTCATTTTTTCTTTTCCTTTTACTAAAGACATTTTTGTTCTCTCAAAAACTTGGAAATAAATAGGTGGAGACGTTATAGGAAATTGAATTAGTGGTCTACCTTTGCATTCTCTGAAGTTGCTGCTGTTGTTGAAGGGGCTGAGAAATGTTGGCAGAAGAGGATGTCGGCGGAACTCCTTCCAACTGTTGAGCTTTCGCCATCACATTTTCAATCATCGCCCGTTCCTCTGCGCTCAAGTGACTCAAATCAACCTCGGGCACTGGAGCAGTCCCTGACACCGCAGCAACTGAAACAAACAAAACCCACGTCAATTCAATCATCCAAGACATGTGACGCCTCCAGAATAAAGTTGAAGAGAAAGCATATATATTGTACATATGTAAGTATGTATGATTATAAAGTTTAATAGATTCCCTAATTACATAGTAATATATGAGATCTGTATGGCATAAAATGAAATGATCAATGTTCAATAAATTGATTAACATAGCCAGTGGAAAGTGGTGGAAAATGGTGGAAAATAAGCAAATAATAGACAGCTGGAAATGTATAAACAGTGAAAGTAACAAAAGGGTGGAGAACAAATATGATGATGTAATTGGAATAGATAAATAAATGATGTTGATGGCAAGAAAGGCGTGTGGCAGATGAAAAGACATAAACAATTCATCTCTTCTTCTTGACCCACTTGAAATTGACAAAGGGAGTCTTCAACTAACAGGCCATTGAGGAAATACTTTTATCTTCCTCTCTACTTGAGCAAATTAACCCACACAAAGAGAACAAGCTCTCATGCATCAAATCCATCGCGTGTAAAACCACTCCAAACGTTTCAACCTCAAACTGATTTTAATTTCTCTCTACCCCTCAATTAGTGCCATGATGCATGCATAACATTTACATAGAGAAAGTTAGTATGTATATGTATGTATATACCAACCTGGAGGAGGCCTTTGCAGCATTTGTTGTTGTTGTTGCTGCTGCTGCTGCGGACCACCGCCCATGGAAGGTCCTGGACCTCTGGGTCTTGAAGGGCCAGGACTTGGTGCTCGAGAACCTCCTCCAGGAATTGGAGACATTCCCCTCGCCCCCATTTGTTGTGGCCCCTGCTGCATCTGCATCTGTCCCATCTGTCCCATTGGGGGTTGTTGCTGAGGGGGAGGCTGAGGACCATTGAATCTGTGCGGTGTGCCCCCACCAATTGTAGGTCGCGGAGGTCCTCCAAAGCTAGGAGGTCCTGCCCTTGCTCCAGGACTAGGTCTAGGTCCACTGAACGTTGGTGGACCTGGAAATCCCGGCCGTGGAGATCCTACTGGGCCACCCTGTGGTCTCATTCCCCCCGGGGAAAATCCCCCAGGACCCATAGGACGCATCCCAGGTTGTCCTGGCCCCCCCATGGTCTGTTGGGGTGGGCCCCCTCCCTGCTGTTGTCCCTGCTGCTCTTCAGTCCCCATGATCGTGTTGAGCATTTTGCTCGCAAAATTAAAGCTGAACATTTTGGTGATATAATTTTAATTTATTGCAAAATCACAAAATTTTACACATGCCAGTACACGGCCACGCAACTTATCTTTTCTCAGTCTGTGGTCTGTGGGAGTGGGAGCGGGGGTGCGGCCGTGGGGACTGCCCAGCGAAGATCTCCCATGGCTAGCACGAGGCCGAACGAATTGGAACTATTTTACCAAAATGCCTTTTAGTCTCAGAATTTTGAAGGCACGATGGGATTTTACAAAGTGGAAGGGAGCACATCCTCTCGAGTCCACGGCTCCACCAAAATTGTGACAGCCCCAAAAATGTGGCGCAGGACGGAGAAAGTAGCCACCTCCTGTGAGCAGTCCCCCAAAATGCCCCCGAACACCAAAAGCATGAGAAAGAGCAAAACTCATAGAGAAATAGAGAAAGACAGAGGAATATGGAAAAGAAAGATCGATACACACGTCGGTTGCAGGAGTAGACACTGGCGCATACTTTCTCTTCATCCATTGATTAAATATACACACATCCATTACTCATTCATTCAACTTTAAAATTACTCTCTCCATTAACCAGCACAGGCTCATTATCCTCATCTCTTCCCTCATCTCCCCATTCTTAAAAATGACAAAAGATACTCGTCTTTTATGCGGCTCTCCTTCAATCCCTAATTGGCCCCAATTGGAGCACAATCCCATGTCCCCTATAATATCCTATGTTTATATATACACATACACATGCATATAAAAGCTGTATCAATTCCTTATGGAAATCTGATACAATGACATGCTGAAATGAAAGTAACCCCATTCATTGACTGCTCTTATTTTGTATGCACGGAGAAAGAGCAAATGAGTTGAGGAGCAGAACGAACAATGTCCTTTTGTTTGATAAATGTTATTAGGCGAGGACCGAGTCTTTTGGTAGTTTGCAAATTGGCTGATTGTGTACTCTCTCTCTCTCTCTTTGGATAACTTGCTGTCTGTGTCTTTTTGAAATGTATGTGGGTGGTTAGATTTAGAGGCTTAAAGCTTTGCCAGCACTTTCTTCAATTGCGGGTAAAGCCTTTGAGCTTTCTCCCGGATTCACTTTCTCCGAAATTTTCCCGAACTCTGTCCCATGTGCACTTACTTTTTCCATATTTTAACATCTGCGTACATGCCGTGAAATGATCTGTCACTCATTAAAACAAGCAACAGGAGAAACATTTCAATGCAAATACGTGCAAAACAACTTTCTCTCTACTCCTCAATACACAAGTAGACCTACATACATACATATATAGAGATCCATGAAGAAAGAAGAACAAGTTTATGGCTCTGAAATTCTAGAGCCACCAACGCTTAAGCCTACGCCAATGCCTCCAATTAATTCCGCCCAGCAACAACAATTAAATCATGGAATTGTGGAAAGTAGTACAACATCAAAATCTGCGGAATCATCCAGCAACACATTCCTCGTCCTCTTGACGCTCTGCATCATCTCTGTAACTTTGTACTTTTCCTACAACTACTGGAAAAAGCGTCAAAGGAAAAGGATCAGCATCGCTAAGTGAGTAGCACAATAACTATCACATAATTATAAACAAAAGCATTTTGCCATTTATGAGGATTGCTATAACTTGTTTTTATTATTGCATATTATTAGATTAGAGGATTATCGATATTCCAGATTAAGTCAAAACGAAATAGATGTAGACGACATGCAGTTTAATAATCCGATTAATGATCATGAAGAGGACCGTTCCCTATTCGACGAAGAGAATGGAAGCAATCACAGAGAAGACACGTATTTGAATGTAATCTAACGCTTCCTTATAAATCAAATTCAAGAGGATGCCAGTATTTAAAAAAAAAAAATTATATGTGTATGTATGTATGTTGTTTCTAGCCGGCACCTGCGACTTTGCAAATAGAAACAACTGATTCCGTTAATAGAGAGGGAGGCAGTCATCAGCCCTCGCTTATCGAAGATCTATCAGATGAGGTAGGTTAATAATATAAGCTTGGAATCAATTGTATTGTAACTAACTGATGCTCAGAATTTTTTATGTCAGCAGGATTTATTGCAGTAGAACATTGTGGATAATCTGGACTGGAGATATATAATTTCTTGAATAATAAATATATATTAAAATACAAAGCACTTCTATTGAAGACACAAAAAGAATAGCCCGAGATTGAGTGAGAATATATTATATAATATTAATAACAACGTGAGAGCTGTTTCTTGCA